>BSBM01000589.1:8332500-8612500 GCA_027924585.1 Larix kaempferi | reverse complement strand
TCAACGCGTCACTGAACACATTCAAATCCTTAATACCCCAACCGCCAGCTTCCAAAGGTAAAGAAATTTTCTCCCATCCAATCATCACCAGGTTGTTCTTATTGATACCACCCGACCATAAGAAGTTAAACATAAGCCTTCTCAGAGAGTTTATCACAAAACAGGGAATAGGCAATAACGAGAACCAATACACCGGGGTTCCCATCAATACTGACTTCACCAAGGTTAATTTGCCTCCAATTGAAAGTAACCAGTACGTCCAGTTGGATATCCTGTTCTCAAACTGTTTAAGAAGCCATTCCCAATCTTTTATTAAATTTCCATTTGGCTTGAGATGGAAGCTGAGATAGGTAAATCCTTCATTAATACCACAGAACTTATAAGGCAACAAGGACTGAACTTCCAGGACCCGATCCTCATCAATAAGATTACCAAATATGCAGGATTTTTTCATACTTACACACATTCCAGAGGCCTTACAGAATACAGAGATGATCTCCTGGAAATATCTCCATTCCAAAAGTGAATCTAAGCCAGCTAAGAGCACATCGTCCACAAATAATACATGTGTGATGTATAGATCCTTGGTAATTTTAATACCTGAAATTTTACCCTCATTTTTAGCTTGAATAATCAATCTTCTCAACCCCTCTATCACCAGGAGAAACAACAGTGGTGATAGAGAACAACCCTGGCGAATGCCCCTGGAACAAAAAAAGAATGACGTAGGAGCCCCATTCACAAGTACTGCAATATTAGTAGTATCCACACAAGTCATGATCCATCTTATGGCCAAAGCTGGAACCCCAATTTGAATCAAAACTAACCGAAGGAAATCCCAATTAACTCTATCATATGCTTTCTCTAAGTCCATCTTAAGAAGAATAGCTTTTTTCTTTCTACATTTCACTGAATGTAAAACTTCCTGTGTAATACCCATTGCATCATAAATTTGTCTATCCTGCAAAAAACCGAACTGTTCCTTTGAAATGAACTTTGAGAGAACCGGCTTAAGCCTCCAAGCAATGATCTTCGAAACAATCTTATAAACCAAATTACATAAGGAAATCGGCTTGAAATCACCAAAATGCTTCGGGTCATTCACTTTAGGGATTAATGTTATAAAAGTAGAGTTTAATGCCCCTGACATATAGCCCTCCAATCTGGTAAACTCCACCATTCTGACAATCTCTTCCCCCATTATATCAAAGAACTGTAAAAACAATTCCACAGTCCAGCCATCTGGCCCTGGACTTTTTTCTTTTGCAAAGAGTTTCAATGTCCTCTCCACCTCGTCCAGAGTAACTTCTTGAGATAATTCATCAGCCGATTCAGAATCAAAGAAACTTGGATAATTTTTTACCACCTGGAGCTGTGATTCTAAATCACAAGTAGGATCCACTGAGTAAATTTTGCTGAAGTGTTTCAGTGCCAAACCCTATAACTCATATTGACCAGAGACAACATTACCCAAATCATCAGATAACTTCCAAATAGAATTGTTATTTCTTCTATTCGAGGCAAAAGAGTGAAAGAACCTGGTATTGATATCCCCGAAATTAACCCAAAGGGCTCTGCTCTTCATCCTCCATTCCTTTTCTTCCCTGAGAAATATGTCAGCCTTCTCCGCCTCCAGTTTTTTAAGTAAATTAAAGTTCACACTATCCAGAGGCCGCATCAAATTGTGATTATAAAGTTCCTGTAGTTGCTCTTCAACCAACAATAGATGCTTACTATCCATCTGCTTCTTCAAATGAATCCAGCTAGAAACAATTTGCTTAAATTTTTGTAATTTCTAACAGAAATTATCCATCGGATTAAGTTCACTATTATTACACAAATTCTGCCATCCCTCCTTAGCAAAATGTACAAAATCTTCATGGCTCAACCATGAACTATCAAATTTGAAGTGAAACTTCTGCAAATAAACACAGTCATCAATTTGGAAGAAAACCAGCCAGTGATCAGAAATTTTATTCTTCCCAACCCAAGTTCTGTATTTACCAACAGAATGAAGCAGTGATTCATGAACCAAAAACTTATCCAATCTCTTATGAACCCCATCCTACCCGCTTCTGCCATTGGTCCAGGTAGGAGTGTTCACCCCTGTGACAACATCAATTAAATTGTTATTTAATAGAAACTCATTAAAGAAGTCAGACAGAACATCCATCTTAGCTTTAGCACCCCAGATATCTTGAGCAAATCTGGTAAAGTTCAAATCCCCCACCACCATGATATTCTCCATCAATAAAATCCTGGATGACTGCAAACCCATCCAAAATTCCTCACGATCTTTGTAAGGAGAGTAACAATTTAAGATATTGATATGTAAATCATTCATTTTACATAATCCATCCATCAGAATTCCCCACCGAGTCTTGTACACATAAAATGAAAAAATCGAGGATCCCAAGTTGCCATTAATCCTCCAGACAAACCATCCGAACTGGTAGCCGAAATCTCCCACCCGGGTAGGATACTAGCAACTTTCGAAATAGCCACATTATCAACACACATAGTCTCTTGCAAAAGTAGGATATTAGGACGAGCAGTAGCCATGAGGTTGGAGAGGACCCTAGCTCGCACAGTCGACCCCAACCCGCAGATATTCAATGTACAAATAGACATTAAGAACCCAGCTTGCAGGGGGGAATTGCTCTAAGGCACCCAATATCAGACTCCACCAAACCTTCACCCGAAGAAATAGGCAAATTTACCCTAGAAGAATCATCAATCTCATTCGAGAGATGTTCCTCATTATTCACAAGACCAGACAAAATACGATCAGTAACAGAAACAGTCGCTACAGTAGAATCAACAGTTTCACCCCCCAAAGCCTTATTACCTTTCCTACGAGGTTTCCTAAGAGTCACATTCTGAAAGCGAGCACTATTGCAGGACTGAACCCTAGGATTAGATGAGGGGTTCTTTGAATAAATAGGAAATGGCGAGAGAATATCAGTCTTATGAGACGTCCCATAACCAGCATCGTCCAATAAAGTGGGATCATCCCCCGAAAAGGGCCCTGCTTCCACAACCCCCAACACCTCACTAACCAAACTAGAGGGCTCATTATGCACAGTAATTAGGTCATCAACCAAACTTTTAGACATCCCCCCATCCAATTCCTTCGGCAAAGTATGATCAAAAGCAAGGTTAATGGGAGTAGAGTCCCCCCCAGAAGCTGATGTTTCCCCAAAAAGACCACGACAAACCTTTGACTTCCCATACAAATGACAGTCATCAGAAACCCTAACCCCACCCTTATCTAAATGCAGATTAGTATCCCCCGAAGCCAATTTCCTATCAAGGATAGTCTCAGCCGCACGAATACACTCTAATTGATCTTCAGGAATAACCAGAATAAGCGAGCCAATTTTGGGAGTAAACTTACCCGGAGATACATGAGGTTCCAAAGAAGCAGTAATCCCATTCAAGTGCAATTGCTCACCAGTCTCAGAAATGTCCGGTGATGCCTTAAGAGGAGTAACAGCCCGAAAATCCGGACAATGAGAGCAAATATGTCCCGTTTTCAGGAAAAAATGACACCGGAAAGGAATCCTAAAATAATCAAGGCGCTGCCGCCACACCCTCTCACCCCAATGAAGTCCAATTTCATCCGACAGACCAAGGGCCATTTCAAACTCTACCATGACTTTGGCAGACCTCCTTTCAAACCCAAATAATGATTTATTATCAAGTCGGACGAACCTACCAACCGAATTTGCAATCCCTATCAGGATGTTCTCTGTCTAGAGCTCGATAGGTAACCCACGAATCAGGAGCCAAAGATGTCTGAACTGCTTTTTTCTCCTTCAATGAATCAAAGGATAGGTGCCACTTCTTCAGGCAAAAAGACCCCTCCTTAAAACACCAGAACCCCTTAAGGACCAATCCCACATGTTCTGGTTTTGGAAAAATAACCATAACCCATCGATTCAATAGCTACATGACCCTGGGCATATCCCCGCGGATAGGAAACCACTTCTTCCGAACCCACTCCACAATTTCAAGTTGATCACCACTAGTGAACTCAAGTCGCCCAACAACGGCCCGAGTATGCAACATTTTAATCCGCTCCAGGTTAGTCTCGACTGGAATGGAAAAACATTCAAGACCCTCCCTAACTTTCAGAGTTTTATTAGACCTACGCTTCCGAGCCTTCTCCCCCCTGAAATGACTCTACCAGGGATGGGAGATAAACGATTTTTCATGCCGTGACCTAACCTCCACAGAACCGAAAGTATGACCCCCCTCCTCGAATCCAAAAACCCCTGCAATGGAAAGAGGAATACCATCTATATTCTCGATATGTCCCATCAAACCCCACCAACCAAAACACCAGCAGTTGCCAGTCTAGGGACCACCTAGAACCAATGGCGTCGGCAAAAGATAAGGATAATACCTAACAGTTGCCAGTCAAGGAACCACCTGGAGCCAAATGCACCGGCAAAATGAAAGGATAATATGCAAGACAGCCCGACCCGGGACCACAGCACCAAGAACCAAAACACCTCCGAATGTAGAGGAAGAGAAAAAAGATCCAACAAGCCGCCCCAAATTAGTAGGAGATGGAAACTATTAACAAACCGCAAAATAGCAGAAAATGTGCGATATCCTCCGACCGAAGTTGACAACAATCCAGATAAACTTCCCACTTTTTTGACTTGGCTGGTACTAGGTTGGCCCCGAAGGGCCAACTGGACTCCAAGAGATTGTTGCCAAATTTAGTCAGCCTCTACCAACACATTCACACCATTCCTACAAAAAGAGCACAGTTCCAACGAACCCACCAGAACCCTAAACCTAGCCATCTTGTGATGGAACCCTCGATCAGCTTACTTTAGACTTCATCTAAATTGTGTTGTTATAATCTAATTTGAATGCACATATTATTTTTTATAATATTTTATTATTTTTTAAAAAGAATACATGTCAACCTCCTCTTTTTTAGAGTAAAATTCTTGAAGAAGCCTTTTAATTTATCTAATTTGTGTTGTTATAATCTAATTTGAATGGACATATTTTTTTATGATAGTTTTTTCATAATATTTTATTATTTTTTAAAAAGTAATTTATCTAATTTGTGGTGTTATAATCTATTTTGAATGGACATATTGTTTTTTATGATAATGTCACATTAATGGAAAGAATCATTTAATCACCATTTCCAGTACTACAACTATCTTTCTATTGGGGAGCATAAACAGTCAAGGTGGTTCATACATATTACAAATTATACTTTAATTTTTGGAACATGAGAAACATTTGCATCTTTGCTTAAAGAATATTTATGCAAAATATGTAAGTATTTCTTAATTTACATTAAACCAATCTGAAATTGAATATCCCTCCGGATGCAGGTGACACGTTGACGGCCAGATCCATGGCAGGGAGCGCCATCTGCCCACCTAGCAGCGTGGCTCCTCCACCTTGCAACAGGCCCCAGGATGCGCTTCCCCCCAGACCCTGCCTTTAATGCTGGATACGACCCCTGCCCACCTAGCCTCTACACACGTGCTTGGTTTTATAACCCACATGGCTCAGTGGTTGGCATTTATGTCAGCACTGGTTTCTACATCCCTCCCTCCCGTCTGGTTCACCTCTTCCATTAAGCTCTCCCGTGTGAATCCTGCTCCATCCAGTTGCACGCTCATAGATATGAGGCTCCCTCTCCGCGCCCATGTTGTCATTACTTGCCTCTGTTACTCCCTGTCTGTCTTCACCGCTGAGAGTTCTGATCCTGCCCAGTTTTCCTGTCACGTTGCTGATTTTTCCATGACTCGCACTCAAGGCACGTCCAAGCAAGGCTCTAGTCATGGTGCTGGTAAATCCACATCCGCAACTAAGAAGGAAAAAAATGCAAACATTGGTTACAAGGACAATGTCTCTGTCCTTGTTCGTCGTCTGGTTGACAACTAGGAGTCGCCCAGTGTGGCCGAAATTCTGGCTTTTGGTAGCCAAGGAACCCAAGTGAATTACTATTGGCTCTTGAAGAATATGCTCGGCACCCTGGTGGAGAATATGCTCACCCATTGAAACATGGCCAAGGTGGCTTGTGAAGAACCTGCAACAATTAATTAATGAAAATACACGAGATAGTAGAAATAACAGAACTCAGAATCGCTTTATTGATCGCAAGCCATTTCGAGGGGGAAACCGCCTTTCATCAAGCTCAATACAAATAACTTCATGGTACCTTCATTGGCCTCAACACACACTTATATACTAAGTCTATGCCCAATACTATGGTTCAATACCATGGGACATATAATACTACGGGATAACTTACAAAGCATATGTGTCCAATACTATCGGTCAATACCATGGGCTAATACAAACTATGGATCAACAAATACTATGGGATGACTTACAAAGCATATGCGTCCGACAATATAGTAACAAAGTAAAGAGAAGGGTTGACACGAGTTCCTAACATCCCCTCTCCCTTAGAAAAAGCTTTGTCCTCAAAGCTTTAGATGTGGAAATTGATGCAAAATCTGAAGGGGTGGTTCCTTTGTAGCATCCTCAGGTTGCATTCTGGGCCACTGACGCCTTTTGAGTTTCAGGGAGGATTATTTGGAAGGCTGTAGACGAAGAAGAACCATATCAAATGCGTGAAAAGTGTGCTTAGAATGGTGTTGCTCAGCTTGTTGTTTCAGTCGAATTCTTTCCATGTGAAGATTGTCCTGTAGAATGACAAGAATTTGATCGCGGTTTCAAAGAACCGAGTCAACTGCCTGAACTGGGGAGCTGTTGAAGGTGTATGGAAGAAGAACTAGTGGTTCCTGTCCATAGACGGCTTCATATGGTGTCCTTTTAGATGTGTTATTGTACCACCGGAGCGCTTCTAGGAAATCCATAGAATTAGTTGTCCAAATCTATGTAGGGATGGGAAAGGGTCCGAGCAGTCCCGAAAGGAGGGTCGTTTCACCCTTGCTGACCTAGAAAGTATCACAGTCAACCACCATCTATTGAATTGTCATTTTCAGTCCCTGCCAAAAGAAGTTACATTGTTCTTGGTCATACATTTTGAGGAACCCAGAGTGCCCTGCCGATGAAGAAGCATGGTGTTCATAGAAGAGATAGCCCTGGTGAACAGATTGCAACCAATTTGGAACCAGCGGAGAAATACCTAGAAGCGAAACTGGGTCATAAAATGTGAGAAAAGGAGCATCTGCCACCATATTGTCCTTACCCTTCTTGCAAGTGATCACATAGTCATAACCCATTTAAAGTGTGCTTGGTAGGAGACCCGTTGTTCCAGGAAATTTTCTAGACTCTAAAGATCAGTCTTGATACAGAAATAATTCCCCAATAGGGATGGTTGCCACTTCTATAATACATGCAAAATAGCCATCATTTCCTGCTGAGATGTAGATGCGGCTAAATGCTTACTGGAAAGGTCTCTTGAAGGTGGAAAGCCCATTGGTTCAGCAAGGACAACTGCATATCTATCCAAGGAAGTAGTGGAGATCGTTGATGGGTGCATTTGAATGGAATGGAGTTGAGTGATGACACCATGTGAATTCTTCTTAAGGATATTTTCCAAGCGATGTGAACTGATGATGCAGAGAGACCCTGGTTGTAAGCCCATAAATTTGTGTTGTATCCCATTGATTGAAAACTACATCCAAAGTTCATCAAAATTCCATAAGATGGTGCCAAGTGTGCGTAACCATTGAACACCCAAAACAACATCACATCCGCCTAAGGACAATGCAAACATGTTAGAGAGTAGGTTATAATCTTCCATAGAGATATGCACATTGTGACACTTTCCCTTGCAATGTAAGGTGCCTCCATTGGCAACCATGACTTCAAAGTTGGAGTAAGGATGGAAAAAACAATCAGCCTGTTTGGCGATCCGAGGGTCAATGAAGTTATGAGTGCTACCAGAATCAATGAGTATTGTAAGAGGAAGCTTCTTGAAATAACCCTGAACTGCATTGTTTGGGGGGTGGTGATTTCGGCTAAATCATGGAGAGATATATCTGGGTGGTCTTCCGGAGACGGAGGGTCAATAGGCAGCTCCTGAATGTCGACCTGATCATCCATTGTATTTGGAGCTTCTTCACCAATTTCAGAGGCAGGCGGAGAATCCACATCCAAGAGATAGAGCTTTTGTTGAACACATCGATGCCCCCGAGTGAATTTCTCATCACAATGATAACAAAGCCCTTTTTCTCTGTGTGCCTGCATCTCTGTTTCAGAAAAATGCTTGATATGTATTGGGCAAGGAGCTGGCGGGATGGGAGGTCGTTGAGAACCCATATTTCGGAAGGGAACAAAAGTGGGTTTGGAGCGCTGTTGGACTGCAATCTTGTCTTCTACCAACTTATCCAACCCCAAGGATTCCATTATTGTGTTGGGACAAAAAATTTTAACCTCTAAGCGGATTTCATCCTTAAGACCACTGATAAAACAACTCCTATAGAATTCATCAAACAATCATTTTGTGTGATTGGCTAGTTTCTCAAATTCTGTCTGATACTCTCTCACAATGCCAATTTGGCGAAGTTTAGTGAGGGATCCTATGAAGTCATCAAAAGCACTAAGACCAAATCGTTGCAAAAGGAGCTGAAAAAAATCTGGCCATTTTGGCTCTTCATGAGCCTTGATGCACCAACGATACCATTGAAGAGTTTCATGTTCCAAATGAAATGATGCAAGTGGAACATTGTTGACATCAAAAGTATTATGCAGACTATAATACTGCTCTGCACGATAGATCCATCCAGTCAGATCAGTGCCATTGAAGCGAGGAAAATCAAGCTTCGGACCACAGAAATGGCTAGAAGAAGAGAACTCATTGTCTGATGAAGACTCGCACTGTCGTTTGTTGTTCATGGTTGAATGCTCAATATGGAGGCTGAGAAATTTTTCATCCAGATCCTGGAGTTTGGTTTGCATGGCTGCAAGTGCTTCCTCCATGGTTGTTGGGCCCAGGTTGAGATGAAGTTTGTGAAGCACCTTTTTGAGGCAAGCAGGGAAAGTTGAGCTGAGCGTAGCTCAGCGACACAATTTTGGCTAAGTATTGAGGAAGCTGTGAAGTTGCGCGCAGCATCCAACTTTTGACCAGACTATGGAGTTGCGCGCAGCATCGAAGTTTTGGCCGTGATGCGAAGACCAGTACTGCACCGAAGCAGTGCTGCGGAGTTAGGAGGCCACGTGGAGCCAGCATAGTGGTGTGCTGGACAAGTATCAAGTGTAGCTACCGGATCGAACGGTAGCCGCCATTTTTAGAAAGATATTTCAGGATTTTTGAGCGGCGAACGTAGGAAAAACAGGAAGGCGGCCACGCGTGGGTTGTTAAGGAAAGCGACGTTTAGCACGCTTAGAAGGTAAAACCGTTAGAGAGAAACGGTTCGATAGAAGCAGCCTGTAGGCACACATGCGACAGGAAGGTCGATAGCAACAGAATAAGGACATGGAGATCCGCCATGATCAAGCAGACACTACCAGGAGCCAGCAAGCTGGTTTGGAAAACCGGCGCAGTTTTGAAAACCCTTAGGGTTTTGGGTTTTAGGTCTTCGACATTGTACAGACATGACCTTCGGGCATGATCTATTTAAGAAGACATTTTGTATGGGATGGGGGTTCTGGAATTGGGGTTGTTCTCTTTTTGGGTTGTTGTTCTTTTGTTGTTGCTGAGAATTTAAGAAGATAACCCTTTTGTATTGTAAAATCTCTCCGAGCTGAGAATATTGTAAAGGCTCTACAGCTGTGTGCGCAGAGACCTAGCCTAGAGAAAGAAGAGTTTGCAGCTGAGCGCACAGACTAAAAACGGTTGCCCCATCCCTTTTGAAAGAAATATATTACCAACCATTCTTGTGGACGTAGCTTTCCATCCGGGGAAGTGAACCACGTAAAATTCTGTGTTATGTGATGATGTTTATGAATGAATGCTTTCTATATTTTTTGGAGAATGAATGCTTGAATGTTTCCTTGCATGCTGTAGTATGAGAACTTTGATATGCATTTACCAATAGGCGAAGTTTGGGAATGATATGCTAGGTTCCACGGAAGCAGATGAATGGAAAACATTTCAATTCTATGTTAAGGTCATGCATCAGTCATTTAAGTTTCAATACTTTCTTAAACACAGTGAAGGAACGCAACACAGTTAGTAATTTCTATCATTCCAGTTCACGTTGTAATAATCCAAGTTCTTGACGAATGCTAGAAAGATAACCAGTAAGTGCCTGAATGAATGGATGAGTGATATTCATTTCAGTGCCCTAACGTTTCCGAGATCTTCCAAGTAGAGGTTAAGTGTGGGTAATTTGCAGTTCCAGTAGAAGATTTGCAGCAGTAAGAAACCCTTGGTGCGACCCGCAGTGCTGCCTCCACCGCGCAGTATTGCTCGCAGCATAGATCCTGCTACACACCAAATCACTTTGCCCCGCAGCGCACTCCTTCTGTCCTGCACTGCGCAGCTTGTTCAGATAAACAACTCATCATTTACTGTGGAAACCTGATTCCGCAGTACCCCATAAGATACACCTCAGGTGAGACCTCAACCTGCTCGCAGGTTGTTGCCGAAAGGGCCAGTGCGAAGGGGTTTTGTTGGTCAAAGGGAGAACCGCAAAGAACCTAGGTCTAATTGGAAACCTCTGGGTCAGTTTAAGCCAACAATGGTTTTTGATCTTGCACAGGTGACAACCATAATCAGGAATTTTTTTTTTTGGGGGGGGAATGGGTAGAAAAAACACAAACAAACGCTTATTTAGTAAAGGGAGATTTGGATTTGGGAAAAACTTCAATGGGTAATTGGGGTTTGACTAGGTTTTGGACACTTTCGAATGGGCAGGGAAGCAAAAAATGAGGATTTCAAAAGTAGGGTGAAAGAATGGGAAAATTTGTCAAAGAGGGACAAAGAAGTAGAAATAGGGAATGAACACAGTGGAAACATTTGAAAGGGATTGGGTGAAAATCGAAGAAGTTATGGAAAACCCTAAAAATAAACAAATGTAGGATTTCTGGTTTTGGGAAGTGGAATTTGGGATAAGGTCCTCAGGAATGAAATATGCAAAATGGGATTGCATGGATGTCAGTGAAGTTTCATGGGAAACAGAGTTAAAACAAAGGAGATATGGCGAAAAAACGAATTTTTTTTTTTTTTTCCGAATGGATCTGAAACGGCTCTGAATGGATCAAAAACGGTTGGATCTGAAACGGATTTCATAATAGATCTGAAACAGTTGGATCTGGAACGGCTTTGGAATGGATCTGAAATGGCTGGATCTGAAATGATTCGGAATGGATCTAAAATGGCTGGATTTGAAACGGCACGGAAGTGATCGGCAAAAGTTCAGCTGAAAATAGATATGGACCCCAGGTATGCTCGGCTTCCTAACAGTTCAGGGGTTTCACTCGGCCACCAATGTTGTCTGACGACTTGCGTATTAGGGCAGTACCCCTCACTCCACGGCTCAGGTAAAACAGATAACCGCTTTTCCACAAACAATAGTTCTTGGTTTACCTCACAGGTGGAAACTAGTCAATCAGGTAGGGGTCGTTGCCCTTTTCGCTGGAAGGTCCTCTCAATGGACCAGCTACTTCGGGGTTCCTGTGGTACTCCTCACAATGAGTTTTAGGGATTATTCCCATGTACTTCCCACAGTTAAGAGGATAGGGATTATTCCCAGATCCAAACTTGCAACATATGAGAAAAAAAGAATTGTCAAAAATTCCACCCAACGAGCCCAAGAAAGTGCTCTGATACCAAATGTGAAGAACCTTCAACAATTAACTAATGAAAATAGACGAGATAGCAGAAATAACAGAACTCATAATCGCTTTATTGATCGCATGCCACTTCAAGGGGGAAACCTCCTTTAAGCAAGCTCAATACAAATAACTTCACGGTACCTTCATTGGCCTCAACACACACTTATATACTAAGTTTATGCCCAATACTATGGGACAATACCATGGGACATATAATACTACGAGACGACTTACAAAGCATATGCATCCAATACTATGGGTCAATACCATGGGCTAATACAAACTATGGATCAACAAATACTACAGGATGACTTACAAAGCATATGCGTCCAACAACAATATACTGACAAAGTAAAGAGAAGGGTTGACACGGGTTCCTAACATGGCCATCATGGATACCAGGGCCAATATGGCACATTTGGATAAGGTGCTAGCTGCTCTATAGACCATCGTGACTGGGTGTCGGTACTCTTTGTTTCCTCTCCCAACTCCTCCTCCTAGTTACGATCCCGTTGGTCCTATTGCTGGTTCGCCGGAGGATTTAACCATTCACACTGAGGAAGTTGCTGCTATAGCATGCGCCCATTCTACCGGTAGTTCCCTGCATGACTCCATGGGTATTGCGGCTTCGAATGGCATGGTCCCTACACACAGCCCCAATTCTGGCCCAAGATCTCCTGTGGCGGTGGTGGTTCAGGGAGCTTCTCCCCCGGGGACTTCCTTCCCTATCCCCTTGACCATTGACGTTCTGCACTACAAGCGAGTCCGGAAAGCCAAGGATGAAGTTGTTCCTCCTCGCAAAGACGATCCTCTGCCCATCAAGCTCCCGACTCAGTAGTGGGATGATGACTTCTTTGGCGTCTGTCCTATCCTTGAGGATAATCATTGTTCTCAGAATGCAGACGCCAGTACCTAATGCAGCTCTGTGTGAGCATTGTTCTTCTGGTTTTGGCGGGTAGCTTTTATGTTTCGTTTTCTTTTGTTAATGATCCTTCTTCAGATGCTAGTCTACATCCTTAGTCTAGTTATTTTTATGTCTTTACTAATCGGATGTCATAAGGTCTATGTTACTGGACATGTCCACAAAGACTTTTTTGTACTCCTGGTTCCATGAGAAGCCTCAAAAAGCTTACTCTACTGACTCTCATGAGATTGTAACTTTTTGTGTACTATAATATAATTTTACTATGCTGCTTACAAAAAAAAAACTGAAATTGAATATATAAAACCCACATACTAGCATATGGAAAGACAAGACTATTTCTTTCAAAGAAAAGAAAATGAGTAATACAACAACCAGACGATTTTTTTTTAAAGAAAATGGATAATAGAACAATTGGATTCGATGTCAAAACCAAAAGTTTCTACCATGATATAGGATATATAAATAGCAAGTTATTTATTTCGCATGATTCCTTCTATTTATGATTTTGAATTTTTGAATGAATATTTAATTTTCTACTTAGGATTGCCGAGTAGTGAATGATTTGGAAGTATGGTCGAAGGCTAGATTGGTCAGGGAGATGTATTGTTGTTCATCCAAGTCTTGATGTTAACATACTCATATGTGAAACCATCAGCCATAAAATGTGGATAGTTCATGATCCTTCATAGAATAAGAGCAACATGTCCTACATGACATACTTCTGGGATTACAAACTAGACAATTTTCATAGGGATATGTTTATGAGTCACACATATTGCATTTGGTTTATGTTTAGATAGCTTTTACTATAGTGTAAGATTAATATTGTTTTTTATAATATTTTTGGGCAAAGTTCAAAAGTTCTTGATGTAGAAAAATATGAATATCACTATTTCTAGTAACTTTAAAATGTGAATAACAATCTAGTATAAGTGATAATGAATTAGATATGTTATGAATGGAATAAGAAATCTGGGAGTATTTTTTTGGCACAAGGGAAGGGATGATATTAGTAGCTTGTAATTTTATGGATATTTTAAAAATGGATACTTCAAGAAGTTGTGTAGTTTCCAAATTATTTGTTTGAATATGGTTAAAAGTATCTTATGTTTGTAGGGAATTAGGTTGTAGATATACATAAGTTCATAGTTTTGTAGATTTCTCTTGCATGTTGTAGAATTAGAGAGAACAAGAATAGTGTCAAGTAGTTTGAAGTGTATCAATGTGTTCATAAACTTAAGAAATATTTTTCATATACATACAAAGAGGATCTGTATTTGTTAGGCTTTGTGTTTGGGTTTTTTTTTAAGGTGACCTTGTTCCCAATCATTGAACAATATCTTAACATGGAATTTGGTTGAAACTTGGATTATTGTAATGCCCACCTCAACACCTATGATTGATTTTATTATTCTAGACTTATGATTGACCAGATTATGTGAGACTTATGATTGATTAGACTATTTTGAGACCTATGACTGATAAAATGATAAATGATGAAAATACTTTAGAATGAAGAAATGATGAATGTTGAAATTACTTTAAATGAAAATGATGTATGCTCAATTGACAGAGATATAATGTTAAAATGATGAATGTTTAGTAGACTCGACTGACTGAGATACTGAAAAGAATGATACAAATGTTTTATAGTGCAGCGCTACTAATATGCATTTGAGTGTGTGCAGTGGCAGGTAAGACGATTTACCGACTGACCCACAATGGAATTATCGAGGTCGTAAGAATGGAAAGAACACATAGGGGTACGATGACTGACTGTCGATCCTGGATTCGCAATCCACGCATAGGTGAAGCCGTTTCAGCTCACCCGGGGAAGCATATGCCGTACAGGCAAGTCCATAATGATTTGGTCGCGTACGATGAGTTGAGGGTCATACAATAAGGAGAGCCTTATCCCTCAACATCCCTTTTCCAGTCGCTACGCGGTACTCCCCATAAGAAGGAAGAAATGAAACTATCAGAAGGGCCCGCTGAAGAGGTATCTAGACAAGAACGAGAGGAAGAAAATTAATCAATGGTATAAATGAAAATTTCACATAAGATTTAAGAAATACTTTATTTCATTTTATTCCATTTTATTAATTTGAATAATTCTATTCAAGATTTTATTTTTAATTGATTTCATTATTTTGAATTATTCATTTTAATTGATTTTATTAACTTGAAAATAATTGAAGAGATTGATTTTATTCAATATTAAATTTGATTAATTATGCTGATTGATAAAATATTAATAATAAGAGAATTATTTTTATTCAAGATTTTAAAAATTTTATTATTTTATATCATTCTATGAAAGATTCTATTTAATTGACTTCATTATTTTGAGAAAGAATTGAAATAGGTCATTAATAAAATAATTGTTTTTCTTTTATTATTATTTTAGATTTTTACTTTAATTAATTTTATTATTTATTTAAATTATTTTATAAAAAAGAAATTTAAAATAGATTATACTTTTAATAAAAAGAATCATCTTTTAATTCAATCTTAATATTAGGAAAAGAAAGAAAAGTAGAAAGCAATAAGTCTAACTAAAAGATTGTTAAGTAAACTAAATGAGAACCAAAAGAGAAGTAGAACTCTTCTACACTTAATTCCCACTGATCTAGGGATTTAGGTGCACATTAAAGACATTAAGAAGACACGTGTTTGAAAATATGGGGAATTAAAATATTAAATTAAATTAAATATGTGCATGGACAGACACATGGCACACAGAATTTTGCTATATAATGAGGGAGGAGAAAGAGAGAAAGAGATCTCTTGCTCCCTAATGTTGGATGGTCATCATAATCTCAGATTATGTTATAATCATTGGCGTTGGGATTAGCCGGAACGGGGATTGAGAGATCATTTCAGGAGGCTAGTTTGTGTGTTCTTACGACCCCATTAGCTCGGGGGTTCGAGGTGAAGAAGAGTAGCCTCGATACGATAGGGTGGTCAACCAAGGGGTCACTCGATACTTCGTCAGGAAATTGGATTGGATCATACAGAAACCACTTCGAGGACTCCATCGATTCGCTGGACCAACCGTCGAAAACAGGTTTGAAGTATTTATTTTATTTATGTTGCTAACTCTTGTGGTGGAACGAATAAATCTGGGTATATAGTTTTATTTATTGGTATTCATGTACTGCAGGGTGAAAAAATGAAGATGGGTGTCTATTTTGAGGGGTCTCGTGAGAAAATAATTCTTGTTTTTTCATGTTTTTCAACTTTGGGGGAATAAAAGTGATATTTTTGTTTAGAATTTCACTTTGCAGTAAAAAGAAAATTTTTAGAGAATTATGTTAGCTTTCTATTCATAATTTTTTCAATTTTTTTATTGAGATTTGATATGTCGATTTCGCAAATGTTTGACATTCTGTTCTTATAAAATGAAAAGACTACAAAATAGTCGTGATTTGTTGTGCCAGTAAAATCGTTGTTAGACTTATTTTTTGCAAAAACAGAAAATGCTACGACAATCTACACACAATGTATTAGTGCTTGACTATAAGTTTGTAACCAATGAATATATATACTAAGTATTATATTTTTTTAAACTCGATCAATGGGGAAACTTAGTCGATTTTCAACATGTTTTTTGTTGCGCCACTTTTCTCTCAATTGACTCTAAAAAAAAAAAAATCTACAAACACCCTTTTGAAGTAGACACTCCAATTAAGATTCCCACATTTTTTTCAATTTTTTTGGTGGTGTATTTTTAAAGTTATGGATTTTTCTTTTCACTGTTTTTTTAAAGAGATGAATCCAAACTCGACTCATGTTACGAAAATAAAACATTAAAAATATCAGTTCTTATCTATACACAACAAAATCTATACCCACGTAAAGTAGATTCAATGATGAAACTAATGGTATCAAGTCCGACATCCGTTTTGTAGTGTCAGAGGTTGTTTTTCCCTTCCAAAAATGGAGAAACCTGAAAATTCTGTAGAATCGTCAAGCGTCCATGTCTCGAAGATTATTCGGCCGAATAAGTATTTGGCCGAATAATTATTCTGCCGAATAACCTTTTTCCGTAACGGCACCGTCAATTACAGCAAAGGTTATTCGGCCAAATAATGAAACGGAAAAAAACTTTCGTTGGCTGGAAAAAAATAAAAATAAAAATACGTTTTATATATTCGTATAAATAAACCTAAATTGATTAATTATTTTCGTATGTTTTTAACTTCACATATTTCTTATCAAACTATTTTTGCAAGGGTTTTCAAAGATATTTTTTTGCAAAAGAAGGTTTTTACAAATATGTTTCTTCTTATTTTTTCCAAATGGCATATTAAAGGAGTTTTTTTGTAAGGCATTTTTGTAAATAAGTCTTCTTCTAAGGCATTTTTGTAAAGGATTTTTTTTCTCTAAGGCATTTTTGCAAGGAGTTTTTTCAAAATATTTTTTTTCTTAGACATATTTGCAAAGTGGTTTATGCAAAAAATGTTTCTTTCCAATGAGATTCTTTCCAAGGGTTATATTTAAAGAGTGTTTATTTCAAAGTATTTTTGCAAAAAAAATGTATTTTTCTTTTTTATTTCTTTGAAATGGATTTTTTCAAAGAGTTGTTTTGGTAAGGTAATTTACAAAGGGTTTTTTTCCAAGGTAGTTTTGCACTTCTTATTTCTTTGAAAGGGGTTTTTTCAAATAGTTGTTTTGCTAAGGTATTTTGCAAAGGGTTTTTTTCCAAGATAGTTTTGCACTTCTTATTTCTTTGAAATGGGTTTTTTCAAATAGTTGTTTTGCTAAGGTATTTTCCAAAGGGTTTTTTTCCAATGTAGTTTTGCACTTCTTATTTCTGTGAAATTGGTTTTTTCAAAGAGTTGTTTACTCAAAGTATTATTGCAAATGAATTATTTCTTTACAAGGGTTTTTTCCAAAATATGTTGACAAATAAGATTTTTTCCAAAATATTTTTTCCTAGTGGTTTTTTTCCTATATATTTTTTCAAAGAAGTTTTTTTTTCCAGTAGTTTTTACAAAGAAGATTTATTTACAAGGTGTTCTTATTATTTTCCAATGGGTTTTTTCAAAGGTGATTTATTGTCAAGGAGTTCTTATTTCTTTCCAAGAATGTTTTTTCAAAGAAGATTTATGTTCAAAGAGTTTTTTCAAAGGAAATTTAATTCCAAAGAGATCTTCTTCAAAAGACTCTTACAAAATTTTTATAAGGTGAAGTAAATTTCAGTTTATGTTTTTATAAATTTCGTAATTTTTTTTAAATCTTAATTTATTTATTTTTACTATAAAGTGATGATTCTTTAATTTATCATCTATAGATTAAACAATCATGGGCAATAAGAGAAAACGTCAAAAAAAAATGTGATTGTAAACGTGATGATGCTAATAGAGAAAAACAAAAACTCAGATATAATGTCAAAAAACAAAGGGTTGCCAAAACGGAAGAGAGAATTATTGAAGATATAAATACAGATTTACATGACAATGTTGAGGAAATGGAAATTGAAAATAGAGTACAAGAAGAACAAATTGAAGTTGAAGAGACCATTGGTGAAGATGTAAATAATGATTTACATGCTAATGCAATGAAGTCAATATTGAAGATCAAGTTCAAGATCCAGAAATTGGACCTGTATGTATATATTATATATTTTTCAAATTCATTTTTTTATAATGAATTGTATTTTTGGATATATGTTAAATTAAATTTAACTTGATGTATAGGTACTTTCACCATTGAGGATGAAATGTTAGAAGACATTGATTGCGACAAATATGGAGAAAAAATACCAATACATGTTGCACGATATCGTGCTACAAAATTTTATGATGAAGTTCTCAAGGATTACTCAATAGTAGGACAAGCACAAATTTTGAGATGTTTATTAGTGTCCAAGAAGTTAGAAGGTGCTACATCATTATTGGGTATTCACAAGGCGACAAAAGAGTCGAAATTGAAACATAATGTGATAGAAAATATAAGTGATGCAATAAAAAATTTTGAAAAATCTAGGAAGAAAGATATCAGTGCTGCACGTAAAGCAATTCATACAGCAATTATTTCAGCTAGTACTAAACAAAAGCGTTTAACAACAGAACTAGCAAAAGCAGTTGGAACATCAAGAAAGACATTATACAAACATAGCAAATTCAGAATGCAAATGGATGAAAATAATGAATTTGCTTGCTGGGCAATTATTTGTAGACAACCTTACAAAGATAGAATGGGAGCAGGTGTTAAAGATATTGTACGGGAATATTGGTTGGAACATGCTCGAATTTCACCAAATTCAAGAGATGTGATACGCAAAAGAATATCACGAAATATATATGAAAGCCAACCAAAACATATAATGGACATGACACAAGTACAATTGTTCAATAAATTCAAGGAAGATCATCGTAGAATTAATATATCAATCACTACATTTGTGCAACAAAAAGCATGGTATGTTAGACCTATTACTATACGTGACACATGTTGTTGTCGTTATCATGTGCAATTTCAATTATATTATGACACGTTTCTTGAATTTGGTAAAATGTTTTGGACAAATTCACCACCTCTGCCCACAATACGTGAATTCATATCTCAAACTCTATGTGAGAGAAATCACGATGAAGCTTTTTATAATAAGAAATGTGTCAATGGAAAATATTGTCATCATTGTGTAAATCTGGTGTTATTCCACAATAAATATCCTATCAATAATGATCAATCGTTGTCAAATGTAAATGTTGATTGGAGGATATACAAATACATCAATTATACTACAAGTTCTAGTGATTCACATTCCAAAAGAATTGATTTGCTAGAAGATAAGATATGAGTGACAGATTTTCTCAAAAAATTTGAAAGTGAAATTTATAAATACACCCAACATTCACATAGAGCATGATGGCAAGATCTTCAATTCAAACAGTCTCGTGAAATTTTTCCACCTGGAACAATCTTGTCCATGGTTGATTTTGCTGAAAACTATACATTTGCTACACAAAAAGAGATACAGAGCAAATACTATCACTCTGACCAAGTTTCGATATTTGTCCAATGTTGTATATAGACATTCTCAACAGGATGTTGATGGAATTGAAAGCACATGTGACAATCGAGATGTGATTAAAGAATATCACTTCTATATCAGCAATGATCGTACACACGATACACATTTTGTTCAACATTGTATAGAAAATATTTTGTATGATTCACTAAAAAAACGCAAAGTTAAATTCAATGAACATTGGATATGGTCTGATGGATGTGCGGGTCAATTTAAATCTTCACGATCATTTTTTTGGTTATGTCGACTTCATAAAGCATTGAACATTAAACATTGCTGGAATTTCTTTGAAACTAGACATGGAAAAGGTGAACATGATGGTGCAGGAGCATGCGTAAAAGGAGCACTTCGAAAATGGCAAATGAACCATTCTTCTGCACGATTTCATTCAGCTGTAGAGGTTGTCCAATGGTGTCAATTAAATCTAAGCCATGATTATAATCAACAATCAAAAGATGTGCGTAGGTATGTACACTATTTTTTTAATTTATATTATTTCTTGAAATTTAAAAAAATGTACACTAACATTTAAGTACACGTACACTAACATTAAAAGTTGTTCTTTGTGATTTATCATTTATTGTGTATGTTTTTTTGGCCTGTTGGGGTCCAAGATATAAATAGATCAATACCATATGACGCTAGCACCATACATGGGACTAGAGATCTTCACTCTATTCAAACAAAATCATTCCAAAATGTGTTTGCATTTGACAGTAGAAAGCAATCATGCTTTTGTCATATTTGCACTGAAAATGTTGAATCTACAGAAGTTTGTGAAAACATAACAAACAACTACGTAAAAGTTTGGAAACACACAGAGATTAATCCAAAGGGGAAAATGCCACTAGCAAGTGTAAAAGAATTAGAATCAGAAGAAATAGCAATATCATCTGATGGCAATAGAATTTCAGATCTTGTTAGAGAAGGTAATGAACTTACTTGACTTTTAAGTTGATTGTTCATTCTTGTCCATCACCTTATGTGTATAGTCAATTTAATTGATTTAAAAACGCTAACACCAATTGTAATTTGCACAGGAGATGTTTTTGTTGTGATTGCACCTTTAGACAACAACAAAAATGTGAAATATTATTTGATGCGATGCACTGAAGGAAAGATGAAGTTATCGGAGGACTACAATGACAACGGATTTACATACGAGAGAGGATCCATCATTTTAAAAAGCTATTTTTTTCAGCAGACCCATGTGACTAAAAATTATGTCTACTTTCAAGATTATGAACCCGATGTTATATGTTGTCAGTATAGTCATTTAGTATGTGCATCTCGAATAAGGTTGGTACAAGTTCTATCAAAAAAACAGTTAAAAAACAAAAAATGGAAACTGTCCATATGTGACCATGAACGGATAATTGAGGATGGCATTCCATTGCGATGTTTTTAACTATATCAAAAATGAATTGATCTATGTTTTTGTCCATGTCAATTGTTGTGTACAATATATTTTTTGTCCATGTCACAAATGTTACATGTACAATATATTTTTTTCATTGAATTTTATGACTATGATCTTGAATGAGAACTAGAATAAGAGTTTAAATGGTTGTATTTTAGCATGCTTAAATAAATTCAAAAATTATTTGGTAATGAAATTTTTAATAAAAATTGGAAAAAGTTCAAAAATATTGTATTTCAGCTATATGGAATGTTTGTCTTTAATTTGTAATTTTGTGATATAAAGTACTTTATTCGGGTCCCCATATGTCTATTAGACCACTTAAGGGATGAGATAACGGATGTGGCTATCTCCACACTCCGCCCCGAATTTTTACTTTTGATTGATTGATGCCAATGAGAAATCACCGGGAAACCTACTAGATTTTGTATTCATCTAATCCATTGAACATGTTTCTCTAATGTACTTCGCCATAAATATGATCCATGAGTTTTTTAAAACAAGTTGTTAATCTATATGGTTTTTAGATAAATGATTGTTGCACAAAAATAATATATCTCTTACATGTAAGTTCACATAACTGAAATCATGGCAAATGGAGATAACGATCATTTGATTTTTAATCAGAAATAAGGATTCCTAGAATGTGAAGCTTATGCTAAATTATAGCAATGATTATTTACAACAAACTGATAAAAATTCATCGAATTGTTGTCTAAAATTCATTGCTCTAACTTACCATAAACTTCACAATCCGAAAATCCTCACTTGTAATTAAAAAACAAAAAATCATTTATCCCCATTTGCCATGATTTCAGCAGCATCTAGAGATTCACCAACTACAAAGTACTTGTGATGCACCTGCAACAATTAATTAACAAGAATACATGAAATAGTAGAAATAACAGAACTCAGAATCACTTTTATATTGATCACAAGCCACTTCGAGGGGGCAACCTCCTTTGAACAATCTCAATACAAATAACTTCACGGTGCCTTCATAGGTCTCGACACACACTTATATACTAATTCTAGGCGCCAATACTATGGGTCAAAACCATGGGCCGTTACAAACTATGGATCAACAATACTACGGGCGACTTACAAAGCATATGCGCCAACAACAATAACACAAACTATTGATCAACAAATACTGCGGGACGACTTACAAAGCATATGCGTCCAACAACAACATACCAACAAAGTAAAGACATGGGTTCCTAACAATACCTGAACAATGAACATATAAGAAACATTAGTTAAAAATTGAAATACATATGCAACATCATATCAATCAAACGACCAAAAGATTAAAACTTTTATCAAACAATTCATAGATTTTCATTCATAACATTAGAAATTGAACCTATGAAAACTCCATATTTCTATCAAAAATTTCTATCATTCCTAACATTCATTCATTCTTAAAGATTTATATCAGGTAACATTCTTAAATTTCCTAAAACTTTGGTAACAAATTCATTTCTTAACATTTTAAACTTTGGTAACATTCATTTCTTAACATTTTAAACCTTCTTGGCACTTCCTATTCATTCTTATGATTCAACACTTTCCCAACATTCATTATTTCCATAACATTCATTCTCAACATAGCATTTAACATTTTTAACAAATTCAACATTTCCTAACTTTAAATTGCACCTATCAAATGTTCCAAACATTCATTCTTAACATTTTAAACATTCAAGTGACAATTCCAATTCATTCTTAGGATTCAACACTTTCCCAACATTCATTCTTACCATAACAATCTTTCTCAACATAACATTCATTTTTAACATTCAGCATTTCCCAACTTTAGATTGCACCTATATCAAAAATTCCAAACATGTTCATTCTTAACATTTTAAACATTCTTTACGCCTCTCATTCATTCTTTCCCAACATTCATTCTTACCATAACATTTATTCCCAACATTCAACATTTCCTAACTTTAGATTGCACCTATCAAAAGTTCCAAACATTCATTCTTAACATTTTAAACATTCATGCAAAACATATTCTAAACATTTTACCAAGTGGAAAATATGCTAAATAATTAATATGTACTCGTATATAATTCAATAAAAAAGTTCATGAACATGTGAGTTCAATGTACATATGTATAATCCAAAAATAAATACCTTCGATGTCCAAAACAACTACAATATATATATATATCAACAAAAACAAGAAAGTTTGGACCGTTATCCATAAGTCTGGACCACTATCTTCCACTAGGGCCTTCCCTTGGACTCAACCCGGCCTGCAACATGTATAAAAACAAATTATGAATATCATAAATTATTTAAACAATTTTAAACTAAATTCAAAAAATTAAAATATTAAACTTATATATGAAAGAACAATTCAATTATTAAAAAAGTTGTACATCAAATTCTCTGAATACATGTCCACCACTTTCTTCCACTGAAGCCTTCCCTTTGGCTCCAAAGGATTTAAGAGAGCCAAGCTGCAACATGTACAAAAGCAATTTATGAATCCAATAAAGTATTTAAACAATTTTAAAATAAATCCAAAAAATATAAAATATTAAACTTATATCAAAGATCAATTCAAGTCAAACAAAATTACCTCGGTGCCAATATCCACATTCATCAAAGAACCTACATCTTCACCCTCAATTTCCATATGGTCTCTCCCCTAAAATTTAAATTTTGTTAATAAATAAAACATAGTGGAAACAAAAAATAAATTAAGCAATTAACTTAAAACCAAAACAAAAAAATTAAAATCATTAGCTCAAAAGAGATGGTAAATCATCTAAAAAGTTCGATTCTAAAGAAACCTGCATGGATAAGTCAAATTAACAATAAGATACATTGATATTTATTAAAATTCAAAAAAAAAAGATAAAATATCAAGTTCAAACATAAATATTATAATAAATATACCTCTCCAAGACGCTCTTCATTTTGACTAGTGGAGACTCGAAAATTATGTGCATTCAGCATTCTAGAAAACTGCAAACAAAATACATTTGCTTAATGTACTTATTACTATATAACAAAAAATTCAATTCAAAATGAATAAAAAATCAAATATATTGTCATAGCATAATCAACAAACCTCTCCCATACTCGATGTGTCATTGGATAACACATTTGAAGCTATGTCGCGACAAGACTTGGCATAAGCCCTGAGATCGTCGATGCTCAATCCATCTACCTCATCATTTGTTTTGTAAACAAACTTTTGACGGATAGTAGCACGAGCCCTCTCTCGACCCAATCCCACTTCTACTCCAACAAGAGCTGACGCTAAACCATCACCAACAGAATCCCTTGTAGTTGTCCCAAGTTGGGATGTGGGCTCCATCTCCAATCTTAATGCCACAACTTTGGGTGAGAGAGGTATCTCAGGTGGAGTTCGAAGAGTTGTAGGGTCTCTAAGAGCACCTTTTCGATTATATATTCGACCCTTTCCAACTCCATAAAATTCAGAAGGAATATCAGTATAGTTTGGCTTCATACCTAAAAAAAACTCTGCATAGAAAAATCTAGCAAAATAATTAGGAACCTCATCGTTCCATGGCAATCGACCATAAGTTGCAAGGAACCAATCATATATTAGATGTGCAATTCGAGGATGCTTGAAATATTGCACTTTCAACATTTTTCGCTTAAGGCCTTCTTTGAAATTAAACATTGAATTGGCCTGTTCTTTGGTCACTCTCTCCTTCACAACCTCCCACTTGTCTGGACCCATAACTTGTTCCCTTCGCCTCCGCATCAAATGAACAAAACCATTCGTAGTTGGTCTGAGTTCCTCACATGCATCAATGAATTTTTGCAATGACCCCAAAACAATCTCCAGACTTTGTCTGCTCTCTGGAGGGAGATCCAAAGTAGAAAGATCATTGTTCAACCTGTCATAGTGGGATCTACAACTTTCAAGGATAGTTTGTTGCACAACACCTTCCCATGGAAGCTCATCAGGTAAATCAGACAGATAAGTTGATATGGGTGTACAACCCTCAGCTAATGGAACATATGTCGTCCTAGCTCTAGGAGGATCTTCAGGACCCTGCTCTACACCCACACCTATTCCATCATCTGCAATCCTATCTTGATCTTCCTCCCGCTCTGTCGAATTACGCACATCATCTGAACCTGACTCTGCTTCAAATATAGCCGAAGTCAAGTGTTTAACCTTGTCCAAACATTCGAAACAAACAAAAATACAAATTATACATGTATTGAAACATTAATGTTCATACCGACAGAAGGTTGAGATCGATGCTCTCCCACAGAAGATAAAGGGGAATCATTTATACCCCTATCAACTTGTTGGTGATCGGATGACTATGACCCATACAGTAAACTCGAACCCCGAAGTGAATTCGACAACCTTCGATTACTAATTGGGACACCAACTCCCGATGAATGTGATGACCTCCTATGCTTTCGCTTTGAAGACTCCACTCTTTCCATTTGATATGATATCTAAATTTACACAAATGTCAACTCATAACATATTGAAATTCTACATGTTAATTCTGCAGACTTAAAGACATATCTGATAAAGAACTACATACCAAATGTATGGGTGTCTCAAGTTGTATAAGTGATTTTTTTTTTGTAAGTCCCTCTTTCTTTTCCTAACTCTAGCATAATTAATTAACTGAAATTCCTACCATCACTACTATTGCAACATAAGGATCTATTTAATAATCATTTCATAATCAGATATAAGATATAATGCAGTTAATTGAAATAGTATAGTAACCTCACAAATTTTTCATCCATCACATATGATTCCATTATATATCTCAATAACCAAACATCACACGAAATATATATATATCCACTTATTATAAGAATCGTACTTTATTTATAAGACAGAAAAATAATGAAGGATTTACAACACTATATGACTCTTTATATGTTTTTCAACTCTGTTCATGAACAGAGTTTTTCAACTCTGTTCAAAACGCTAGCAGCAATGATGTCTTTCCATGTAGAATAATAGTTGTTACATTGAGATCTTTTACGGTTTAACTGAATCTAATTTTATATGCTCTGCTATCGCTTTTCTTTATCAATAGTTAGCCATGTATACAGTATTTGTGATAGATCTGTCCAGAGATTCTTCTCCTCACAAGGTGTGGGCAAGAAGCATCCAAGGATCCTAAAAGGATCAGAGTTAGTAACATCAGGTTTAGGACTCAGCTTGGAATCAATGATAAAGTCTAGATATGAAATAGAATCCTGGCAAAAAAAAGATTTGTTTTTATCTTAGCTTTTAATTGGTGTTATTGGAGGTTATCCAAAATGGTCTACATATGTTGAAGTGTTGAAGTTGTTCCTCCCAACTTTTGTTATCTTAGGATATCATCTAGATAAGCAATTACAATTTTTCAAAGATGTATATGAAGCCTGTCATTGCTGAGTTGCATGTTTGTGGAGCATTAGTCGATTCAAAAGGCACTCCCACCCACCCATAAAAGCTACGTTTCGTTTTGAAAGCATTGTTTGAAACGTCTAATGATTAATTTGGTCTCAATGATATCTTCAAGCAACATGAACAGAGTTGAAAAACTCCGTTCATGAACAGAGTTTTTCAACTATGTGTTCATGAACAGAGTTTAAAAACTCTATGTTCATGAACAGAGTTTAAAAACTCTGTTCATGAACAGAGTTGAAAAACTCTATTCATGAATAGGAACATAAAATTTAAATGTAAAAAAAAATTAAACAATCTGATTTTAATTCTGAAATGCAAATATATTTTTATTAATTTTTTTAAAATAAAAACCTATCATCTAAATGCTTAATCAAATATCTCAAAATCTTATACATTATTTCAATGACAACTATATTTATTGACCATCCAAAAATTTGAGAAAGGAGGCATACCTGTAAACCAAACTCGCAGTCAACAAATTGTCGAACCAGACACGAACACCAACGCTACACTGGAGACGACCACCATCTCGCCGAACGAACAAAAATTTCCTACAAACATCAACAAATTGTATTAGCAACAGAAAACTATAAAAATACGAAAACGAAACAACTTAACCTCAAAACATACCTGATAAATTGACGAATTATCAAGTCCGCGCCGAACACAAGAACACCAACGCCACACCGAAGACAACCACCAACTCGCCAAAAGAATTAACCTGCACACATTACCAAATTTTAAGCACACATTAAAAAAATGAATTCATAAGCATACATTAAATAGACAAATTGGAAAAAACTAAAAAACAAAAATGAAAACGAAACAACTAAACGAATTGTTACCTCAACACTGAAGCCGTTAACTCCACGCGGATTCGACAGGGAGTGACTGTCGAATGGTAAACGGCAAGCTGGGGTTCGCGGGCTCGTCGATTGGCAAACGACAAGTTGGAGTTGGAAGATAGCGGGCTCGTCGACAAACACAGGGTCAGGATGGTGTGGCTTATGGCGAGGCGAGGCGTGGCGAGAAGCCCTATCATGCAGGGTAACGAGAAGGCGTGTAAGATCGAACGCGGGTGGCAAGAAGGCCTATCATGCAGGGTGGCGAGTTCATCGACGACCGCAGCACAGCTCGAACGCGAGTCCACAAGCGGGGTCCAGAAAAATGCCAGCAAAGAATGCCGAACAGCGAACGAGGTCGGGCTTTTCTGCAGGAAACGTGTTCGACCGAATAATTGTTCGGCCAAACAATTATTCGGCCGAATAAACTAACACACCTGGAAATTTTTCTCGGCGGACAATGCCTCGCACACACTTCGAGGGTCCCCATTAATTTAAACAGAGAACCGTTACTAGTTATTCGGCAGAATAACTTATGAGTTATTCGGCCGAATAATGACAGTTATTCGGACGAATAACATTTTTTATTCGGCCGAATAACTTTTATTATTCGGTCGAATAACCTCCACTACGTCTTTTTTACACTTGATTCTCATGGAAGTTTTACCCACCTTCAAGTTTTCACCCTGCAATAGATAGATATAGATCTGTGGCCTCTATATATTCATTTGAAAAATCGTACTGGAAGTTCTGCAATTAATTATACTTATATATTTTCAAATTCCGTGGAAGTCTTTTGCCTTTTTGGGGAACCCGAAATGGGGACCCCTACAATTATCCAAAGTGATACTTATCATTTATATGTTTTGATTCTTGTAATTGGTTTAAG
This sequence comes from Larix kaempferi, assembly GCA_027924585.1. Lineage (NCBI taxonomy): Eukaryota > Viridiplantae > Streptophyta > Pinopsida > Pinales > Pinaceae > Larix > Larix kaempferi. The sequence continues at coordinate 8,584,221 of BSBM01000589.1, read as the reverse complement.
TATTTGAGCTTGTGAGACAACTTATCTATATTTATCTACCCATTGGTGCCCCCTTTGCCAAGTTTTCACTCTAAAGATTGCAAAGATATACAATTAACTTAAGAAAAGAGGAGAATTGTTAGAGAATGTCTTGATCTCTAGTGACCTAGATCAAGAGACTTTTGAAGACTATTACAAAATCCTTTCATGGTTGACTCTTTTATTTAGAGATAAAAATAAGAAATGTCTCTCATGGTTTTCTCATGTCATAGGCATCCCATATCCTTGATTGTAGTTGGTTCAAATGGAAAAAATATGAAAGATGATAATAAAATATGTTTTAATTTCAAAAACATTCAACATTCATCATGTTACAACAACTATGTTTATTATTTACAATTTCACAAATACCATTATACAAAATATCAAAAAGAAATAATCTACCATTTCAAAAAATTATCAAAGAATAAATATCAAAAAACTCTTAACCTCTCATTGTTAATTATAACTTTAATTTCAATTATATATACCTTCCAAGGATATATACCTTCTACTTAAGAACATATTTAAATTCGTAAATATACTAACATGATACTTAGCCAAATAAATTTGGTAACTTTATCTTTTTATTTATTTATTTTTAAATTCAAACTTTTATACAAAATTATTATTAAATAATTAAAATAGAAATGAGATTAACATTAAAAAAACTAAGAGACAATGAGGTAGCTCCATCTGCTACACTCTAGAAAAGGAATATATATATATATATATATATATATATATATATATATATATATATATATATATATTATGTTAATTTTCTCTAGCTCACTCATTTAAGATGTGGGTGACTCCACCCAGTAAAGTTGAGACCACTCCCACAAGTCAGGAAGATTCGAGCAAAAAAAAGTATCTTATAATGAGATATATAAATATTTTATTTTATATATTTTTATTATTAAAATAATGAAAAATATATGTTTAGAGGAAATTGAAAAATATTAAATCATCTCAGGATGATAGATTATTAAAATATAAAACAAAAATTCAAACAATGTTATTTAAATATTTCCAATAAATTTCATTACACTAGTAAAATCATCTAAATTAAAAAATAGATTACCTTTTCAAAATCATCAAAACTTAAAAATAATTTAACCTTTAAAGCAATCTTTAAAAATCCAAAATTTTGAAATAACAAATTACACCAGCATAACAATCACCACATTATCAATTATAGAAAATTTTAAACTTCCAATTTTGATTCTTCGTAATAGAAACTTTTCAAAAACTATAAAATTCTAAAATACTCCTCGAAGCCCTTCAATGTATTAAATGATGAAAAACCGCTATATATCACAGAAGGGTAAATGTTATACTTATGACTTCCGCTATACCATTTAATTACCAATAATCACACATCCTAAACTCTAACCATGTAATCAAATGTTTTGTTGGTATTCGCAAATGAAACCTCATAAATAATAATTTGTTTTCCCTTCTAGCTAGGGAACAATAGAAAAGGGTATTGGATTAAGAAGGCTAAATTCAAAACCGCTAACCAACCAATTCATATCATTTAAGAATTAAATTATCAAATTTTTTCAACATAATTTAAAAATACACAATACTAAATATATATTTTATTATTTTATTTATAACTAATAATTATATATTTTGGGGTCTAAATATATATTTTTATATTGATAGGCATTGATTCAAAATAAACAGTTATTAAAAAAAAGAATTTAAAAAATAAATGGTAGGTGATGAATGGATAACCAAAGATTAATGGCATATAACTAGAAGAATGTGAAAGATAGATATATATATATATATATATATATAATAATGCAGGAATGCATAAATCACAAAGATAACTTATAACTCATGGTAGTACTTAACTTATATCAAATCAATATTCAAACCCACAAATTAAGTAGTTATACTAGTTTTAGTAAGAGTCAAAATATATCTTTTGCTTAATTTATAAAAAGACAAAAAATCATTGCATGGCCTGATAATAGTAACTTAGTGTTGTTCTTCAATTAATAAAAAGAGTTATATGTGGTTTTTATACACCACTTTTGTTAGCTATTTTTTTCTGGTTGTAGGAGTTAGTTTTTTTAATACGTTTATGTATATAACCTAGGTGATGAGGAGATGTAAATCGCCATATAATTTTAACTACACGTTATATAAAATAAAGAGGCATTTATATCATCGGCGGTGCTTTTGTTCTATTTTTTTTTTTTTGGACTTTTTTCATATATTCGTGTATATAACTTGGGCGATGAGGACATGGGTGACTTGTTCTGAGACGACATTTGTTGGAAGAAATCTTTCAATTACAAGTTTTGTTATTTTCATTGGAAATTGAAGACAAAAGTTGAAATTACGCTGTGTAGTAGACGAAGGGCCTAGAGACAGCATTAGTATCAACCAATTTAATATACCGCCCACATAATAATAATACATCTCTTGACATCTTACGAGTACAAAACCTCACAAGCATATCCACCTAATCATGATGAAAGTAAAGTTGGGAGTCCCAAACACAACTACTCCACTTTTGATATTTAATCAAAAGAAGACCCCACTAAATCTAAACCCTTAATTAAGAAATTTTGGAGTATGCAAAGCTAAATATGTTCAGTATATTTCTGCACTTTAATCAAAAGAAGGCCCCACTAAATCTAAACCCTTACTAAAGAATTCCAGGAGTATGCACAGCTAAAAATATTCTCTGGATTTATGAATATAAAATATTTATATTAAGTTATAGTTTATGTAATTATTTATGGTCATTTTCCAACTCTCTCTCTATAACTATATAATTTTTTTAAGCAAGCTATTTATCATTGGTATGCTTTTGTCTTTTTCTTTTAAGTATTTTTGTCTTTTGGTGTACATCTTGGGCTACTTGTTCTCGAACCTACATTTGCCTATTGGTCGATACCCACAACTATTTAAATGGTTTTTCTTATTTACAGGACATTCTTATTTTCATGTGAATGGAAATTAAAATGGCACATGGAAGCTGAATTTAATACCAACGATGAAGAAAATTAAGGGATCATGAAGAGGTGTAAGGAATCCATCGATTCCAAGAGTGTGGAAGTAATCATTACTTTCATGTTAATGCATCAATAATGTCAATATTTTTCCAAGATTTGAAAGTTCAGCTGGCTAATTATTCCAACATAATCTGTGAAAAGATGTATCTGGGAATTCTGCATATAAATGAAAATCAAAATGTTGTTCAATGGTCTAGATGCAAGCTTTGGGTACGTGATGGTAAATATAATTACAACACTTGTTTCATCAATATAGGTTACTTTTTCCTCCATACCAGTGATTTGTCTTTAACGATTAATCATAACAATCCCACTAATGATTTTGTATAGTTGATTTAAAGAATGAGCATCATCGCCTAAAAGTTTTAACAAAAAATAATGCAGGAAGGCATAAATCACAAAGATAACTTATAACTTATGGTAGTACTTAACTTAGAACATATCCATATTCAAACCCACAAATTAAGTAGTTATAGTAGTTTTAATTATAGTGGAAATATATCTTTTGTTTAATCTATAAAAAGACAAAAAATCATTGCATGGCCTCATCATAGTAACTTAGTGTTGCTCTTCTATTAATAAAAAGAGTTATATGTGGTTGTTTTTATACACAACTTTTGTTCGTTGTTTTTTTTTTCTGGTTGTAGGAGTTAGTTTTTTTAATATGTTTATGTATATAACCTAGGCGATGAGGAGATGTAAATCGCAATATAATTTTAACTACATGTTATATAAAATAAAAAGGCATTTATATCATCGGCGTGCTTTTGTTCTGTTTTTTTTGTTTTTTGGATTTTTTTTCATATATTTGCGTATATAACTTGGGCGATGAAGACATGGGTGACTTGTTCTGAGACATCATTTGTTCGAAGAAATTTTTCAATTACAAGTTTTGTTATTTCCATTGGAAATTGAAGACAAAAGCTGAAATTACGCGGTGCAGTAGACGAAGGGCCTGGAGACAGCATTAGTATCAACCAATTTAATATACCGCCCACATAATAATAATACATCTATTGACATCTTACGAGCACAAAACCTCACAAGCATATCCACCTAATCATGATGAAAGTAAAGTTAGGAGCCCCAAACACACCTACTCCACTTGTGATATTTAATCAAAAGAAGACCCCACTAAATCTAAACCCTTAATTAAGAATTTTTGGAGTATGCAAAGCTAAATATGTTCACTACATTTCTTCACTTTAATCAAAAGAGACCCCACTAAATCTAAACCCTTACTAACGAATTTCAGGAGTATGCAAAGCTAAAAATATTCTTTGGATTTATGAATACAAAATATTTATATTAAGTTATAGTTTCTATAATTATTTATGGTCATTTTCCAACTGCGTCTATAACTATTTAATTTTTTTAAGCAAGTTATTTATCATTGGTATGCTTTTGTCTTTTGCTTTTAAGTATTTTTTTTTTTTTTGACGTACAACTTGGGCTACTTGTTCTCGAACCTACATTTGCCTATTGGTCGATATCCACAACTATTTAAATGGTATTTCTTATTTACAGGACATTCTTATTTTCATGTGAATGGAAAATAAAATGGCACATGGAAGCTGAATTTAATACAAACAATGAAGAAAATTGAGGGGTCATGAAGAGGTGGAAGGAATTCATCGATTCTAATAGTGTGGAAGTAATCAGTACTTTGATGTTAATGCATCAATAATGTCAATATTTTTACAAGATTTGAAATTTCAGCTGGCTAATTATTCCAACATAATCTGTGAAAAGATGTATTTGGGAATTTTGCATATAAATGAAAATCAAAATGTTGTTCAATGGTCTAGATGCAAGCTTTGGGTACATGATGGTAAATATAATTACAATACCTTTTCCATCAATATAGGTTACTTTTTCCTCCATACCAGTGATTTGTCTTTAACGATTAATCATAACAATCCCATTAATGATTTTATATAGTTGATTTAAAGAATGAGCATCATCGCCTAAAAGTTTTAACAAAAAATTTTAATCAGCAACCCTAAGTATATCAATTTTTAATTTGTAAAACTGGAAGTAAAACTTTGCATCAAATATAATCTTAGCCTCAAAATTTTAAATAGAGTTATCTATGGTCATTTTCAACAACCCCATAATTATAACTATAAGCTAGATTAAAAAATCCAAGCCCCTTTTATTATCCATATTATTTTTTTAGTATTGTACCCTTGACCCTCAACAAGAAGTAAGCAATTCCAACAACCAATGATAAATTCTTTAAAGAGAATTGTTGAAGTCGCAATCATCAATTCAAATTTTGAATGGAGTTTATTTTAAAAGGCACTGTTGTGGGCTGTTCCCATTATCAAATGAGACCACACTACTTGAAGACTTTAAAATAGTGTGTTGATTTTTGCTCGAGATTCAACAACTAAGTACAATCTCGTTTCATAAACTCCCCTTATAATTACAGTCAACATTTTTTTTGGACACAAGGAAACCTCCAATAATAATTTGTTAATGAATGTTTGTCGTCCATAGTTTTTAAAAATCGCTCACTAAGAAAGGGTAAAACATAATGAATATGCAGTCCATGAAACTGTTTAGAACATAGGTTCTTATGAATATAAAAACATAATTTCAATCAACCTAAATATACAATATAATATCAAACACTAGATAATATTTCAAATTTTTGGTAACCAAATTTATACTAAATCAAAACAAACTATAATCATATTCACCAAAAATACTAAGGGTGGATATGTAAACAAAGTAATTCCAAATATTTCATTACAAATAAGTTTTGATTTCATTGCTTTAACAAACAAAATTATTGTACAATAAACCTATCTGCCCTGTAGGAGCCACATAACGGTATCTCTTTGAATAGAAATATGTTTTTTAATTACATAAATGTTTACAAATTGCAAGTACAACATGCTCAAAAGAAAATAAAGATGTTATAGTTTTTAAAAACCCCAAATTATCTTATATTTTCTAAATTATCTTATATTTTCTAAAGATTAAATAGCAAACTCAAAATTACTAATTTTTTTATGTCATCGACAATCATCCATCCAAGAACTAACTTTAAGCTTTATTTATTAATGACCTCTTGCAAAAATATCACCCAACTCTGGTCTTTATTTATTAACTCTAGTCTTTATTTATTAACACCTTTTTACAATTATTTTCCTTGCGAAAAATCATCCAACATAGAGCAACTTTTTACAATTGTTTTCTTTTTTATTTTCCAAAACAATGTATGATAGTTATGCTCATCTACATCCCGTCCCAGATTGAAAATAAAACAAATGAAACAATTATCATAGCTATAGTCATAAATGAGGTTGTCACTTAAGATTCTGGTACCCAACCACATCCATTGCTTTTGGTTGACATGTAGAACAGCCAATTATGAATAGACTACTTATAATTAATTTTGTCATGGAAGAAAAATGATCCCATATTAAAAATAAGACAAATGGATTAATTATAATGAGTTATTATCAAGATGTCCATCTAATAAGGTTGTAACTTCATATTTTGGTACCCAACCACATCCATTGCTTTTGGTTGACATGTAGAACTGCCAATCTAATAAGGTTGTAACTTCATATTTTGGTACCCAACCACATCCATTGCTTTTGGTTGACATGTAGAACTGCCAATCTAATAAGGTTGTAACTTCATATTTTGGTACCCAACCACATCCATTCCTTTTGGTTGACATGTAGAACTGCCAATCTAATAAGGTTGTAACTTCATATTTTGGTACCCAACCACATCCATTGCTTTTGGTTGACATGTAGAACTGCCAATTATAAGTACGTTACTTATACTTAATTTTGTCATGGAAGAAAAAGCATCACATATTGAAATAAGATCAGTGGAACAATTATCATGAAGATGCTTTTGGTTGACATGTAGAGCTGCCGATTATAGGTACGTTAATTATACTTATACTTAATTTGGTCATGGAAGAAAAAGCATGCCATATTGAAATAAGATCAGTGGAACAATTATCATGAAGATGGTCATATGACAAATGGAACAGTTATGGAAATGGTCATATCACAAATGGAACAATTATCATGAAGATGGTCATATAATAAGGTTGTAACTTCGGATTTTGGTCTCCCGAATACGTCCATTGCGAATACGTCTATTGCATTTGGTTGACATGTCGAATGGCCAATTATGGGTAGCCTACTTTTAATTAATTTGTCGTGGAAGAAAAAGTAGTAAAGGCTCGTTCTATAAATTGATCACTCCCATGCATCCTCTGATTTGATTAAGAAAGGGCTCCCTTGCATGTTTGATTTTGTTTTTTTTTTTAATTATTGCTCTATTTTGAGATAAACTTTTTGGTTTTCTAGACTCCATGTCTGTGATCACTCCCATGCATCCTCTGATTTGATTAAGAAAGGGCTCCCTTGCATCTTTGATTTTGTTTTTTTTTAATTATTGCTCTATTTTGAGATAAACTTTTTGGTTTTCTAGACTCCATGTTTGTTGCATCTGCAGCCCTAAAATGCCGTGTAAAGACCTTGTTCATCGTGTAGTACTGTAAGACGACCAACATGTTAGCTGATAAATAGTTTTATGTTCGCATTATTTGTCAATTTCCATAAATATGGTTGGATCGGCCATTCACTACATTTTGTCAATCTTGTGGTGAACTAATCAATAAAAGGCCTAGATAGCAAACCATTATTCAAATTGCTACATTCTGAATTTTAGCATGTTTACCGTCAGTAACAACAAATGATTTCCAACAAAAATCTCTCCTTTTAAATATCCCAATTGGATAAAAGGCCAGCCAAGTAGAAAATTGACCACCTCTCACCATACTCGGAAGTTATGTATGCAAAATAATGCAGAGATAACATTCCCATCTGTTTAGGGACGCAATGGCAATGAGAATATTCTTTGCATTAAAAACACATTATAAATAATATAATCTAACAGCGTTGCACGCTCAAGAAAAGAACCAAAGTTACTGAATCTTTCTGAGTTTGTTCTCTTATTGCTTGATCGATCTCTGACTGAAGCATTAAAATAATCAGCCTTAACCCTTGACAAAAGGTAAGCACTTGCAACAATCAATGGTAAATTCTTTGAAGAGGAGAGATGTCGCAATCACAATCGTCAATTCAAATTTTGAATGGAGTCGATTACTAAAATGGACTGTTGTGGGGTGTCTCCATTATCAAACAAGACCGCGCTGCTTGAAGACTTCTAAAATACTTGTGCCTATTTTCGCTGGAGATTCAACTACTGTCACTCCCGCTTCTCGTAAGATCCGAATTTTGTCTTGGGCTGTACCTTTTCCTCCAGATATAATTGCTGTAATGCAAGCAAAAACCAGTAAAAACCATTAAAGATTACTCTTTAAAATATATGTACTAAATTTAATAGTAGAGAAGTATCATCTTATAGCAGAGCAAATCATTATCTAAATCACAACAAAATGAAATATGAGCAGAGCATCATATAGAAAATATGCAACAACAAAGAACAAATTTTATTTTCTGTACAAACTCATCGGTCGGAAAACTTGGTCGGAAAACCCAAGGAATGCTTCCCATTGGATGGCACTCCTAGTAAATCAGTCAATGTAGACTAACGAGCCTCACCAAGTGGGATTTGAACCCAGCAACTGCTGTCACGTATTAGCCAAATGCCCAGCAACATTGACAACAACCAGTTGAGTTAACCCCTTAGGCTATATTAAGTATAGTATATACTACAATGGCTTGAATACATAAGCCTGAATTACTTGGGACCAAAAATAGCAGAGACTAGATTTCTTTAGCATATATTTCCTGCCCATTCTCAAATTAGGTGCCTGGTATTTAATTTATGAGATTCAACAGACAAATTTTACATCCACAGAACCATGCCTCATTATCAGCATGGACATTAAGATGCATTGACTAATTCTAAAACTTGCCATTAGTCTCTCACAAGTCCAAAACATCATAAGCATATCCACCTAATGATGATGAAAGTAAAACTCACACTCCTTTGAAGGGCAATTACAGCAAAGCAAGCATGATTAGAAACGGACGCATGTAGAACATGTGCTTTTATTACGATAAAGTCAGTTGATACAATGAGGTTGATCCCTTTTATAACATTAGTGAGGTAGTTGGCTACAATTACAACATAACTACGTTAGTAGCTAATTATGGTCACTTATAAACTGAGACTTTATCACATCAAATAAGCCTTGTAGTCTACATAGTAATGTATTTCCTCTTAAGAATATAAATTACGAAACAAAATTTTATTGAAGTGCAATTATAAAAAGCTTTTCTAACAGGCAACTAATTTGTGATCGGTGCAGGGGAGAATTCTGCGTCCAGTGGAATTCATAACCAAACAAACATGATGCCTCACTCATAGATCTTTGCACCCACCAATTCAATTAACACGTACCAATTTTGAGTTGGTTACATAACTCTCATAATTCGGCGCCACCTCGAATGAAACCAATCTACTTACAATTTATTTAGATGTCAGGTCTGATACTAGACCATTTCCACCAAAGAGAAAGGAAGCTATATTGATGAATATGGATGACAAAAAAACAGTTAAGGATATAGTCAAATAAATGACAGATAAGCATCGGCAAGCTTGGTTCAATATATAAAAATCAAGGTTGCACAAACCGTGGGTGCGATCGGAATCAGCTGAAGAATCCGATATGGGTGCGGCACTCATCCCAAAATTAGGAATCGGGGATTCGGAACCCTAACCCTAATTAACCCTAATTATCCTACATTTATCCTACGTAAACAGCTATAGATTTGTCAAAATGAGGTGGAAGAATCCGTGAATCCGATTCGGAAGAATCTGATTCGGGTGTGGTTAGGCCGAGGGCCGAATCCGGTAACTGTGATAAAAATACATAGATGTGTGCACCAATTGAGCCTTCAATTAACACATACCAATTTTGAGTTGCTTACATAAATGATAAATCTCATAATTCTGCACCAACTCAAATGAAACCAATCTACTTACGTATTACTTAGATGTAAGGTCTGATACTAGACCATTTTCACTAGAAAGGAAGCTATATTGATGAATATGGATGACAAAAAGCAGTCACGGATGCAGTCAAATACATGACATATAGGCCTCAGCAAGCTAGGTTCAATGTAAAAAAACACAGAATTACAAACAATAAAGCAGACTATACATCATGTAAAATACATGACATATAGGCCTCAGCAAGCTAGGTTCAATGTAAAAAAACACAGAATTACAAACAATAAAGAAGACTATACGTCATGTACTAACGAATCATTGGCAATAAATTGGCATGGTCTGGACAATAAAAGTCACAGATTTCTTTTCCCAAGGACTAGTAAATCAGTAAATCAGTCAATGTAGACTAACGAACCTCACCAAGTGGGATTTGAACCTAGCAACTGCTCTCACGTATTAGCCAAATGCCCAGCGACATTGGCAACAACCAGTTGAGTTAACCCCTTACGCTATATTAATTATAGTATATACTACAATGGCTTGAATACATAAACCTGGATTACTTGGAGCGCCAAAAATAGCAGAGACTAGATTTATTTAGCAGATATTTCCTGCCCATTCTCAAATTAGGTGCCTGGTATTTAATTTATGAGATTCAACAGACACATTTTACATCCACAGAACCATGCCTCATTATCAGCATGGACATTAACATACATTGACTAATTCTAAAACTTGCCATTAGTCTCTCACAAGTCCAAAACATCATAAGCATATCCACCTAGTGATAATGAAAGTAAAACTCACACTCCCTTGAAGGGCAATTACATCAAAGCTTGCAAGCATGATTAGAAACGGACGCATGAAGAATATGTGCTTTTATTACAATAAAGTCAATTGATACGATGAGGTTGATCCCCTTTTATAACATTGGTGAGGTAGTTGGTTAAAATTACAACATAACTACTTTAGTAGCAAATTATGCTCACTTATAAAATGAGACTTTATCACATCAAATAAGCCTTGAACTCTACATAGTAATGTATTTCCTCTTAAGACTAGGGGCATATCGAAAACGTCCAGGTCGAAATATGGATTTCAAATTGAGTCACGAATTAATGGATACTGCCAAAGGGAATGGCAATGCTATACGCAAAAAGGAAGAGACCAATCGAGTGGCCAAGGCCAATAGAGCTTTTGCACATTTCCGTTAATTAATAAAAATGAACGAGATCTACCTATCTATATAGTTGATTTACATATCCTGATAAATTAGAAATTGATTCCCATTCGGATCGGGATGGATCCATTTTATCAGAACAAAAGAGAAAATAGAAGAAGGAACATAAATCATAGATAGATCAACTAAGTCCTCTTGGGAAGGCTTCCTTAAGGAATAAGAAGATAGATTATGGAGGAATATTCGATCCTATTCATGAGGATTATGTAAATCTCCTATTCCGAAAATTGAAAGTTGGAACATATTTCTACTCTTTCAGAGATTGAATGAAATTACTAAAATTATGAAAACAAAATTTTATTGAAGTGCAATTATAAAAAGCTTTTCTAACAGGCAACTAATTTGTGATCGGTGCTAGGGGGGGATTCTGCATCCAGTGGAATTCATAACCAAACAAACATGATGCCTCACTCATAGATCTTTGCACCCCCCAATTCAATTAACACGTACCAATTTTGAGTTGCTTATATAAATCTCATAATATGGCGCCACCTCGAATGAAACCAATCTACTTACAATTTATTTCTATGTAGCAAGGTACCCGTACCTGGGGGTAGGGTACGCGTGCCCATACCAGATACCCGTATCGGGTTCTTGGGTACGCGTAAGGTACATCGTTATAAAAAAAGGGGTACTTATAGGCTAAATGGTACGGCGTACCCCATATTTGGGTACTCCAGGGGTATGGCTGACTCACCAAAATACAAATCCACTGGGGAGAATGTAATGACCCCCAACCAAATCTGAACTAAATTTTTGCTAACTACGTATGGATTCTGGTTCAGAACTTATGTCAAGCACTTTGCAACACTGTTCAAACTCCACTGAATATTGTCCAAATCTGGTAGATTGATTTTGCATCGATTTACAAGGAATGTTTTTATGGTTTTGTGTTCAGCACTCATGGAACATAATTTGACTAACAAATGTGCACATAATAAATATACATATGTATTTAATACTGAGAAATACACTCACATCAACCCAGTAATACATTTGCAACTTTTTATTGCTTGTAACAGCAGTACAAATATGTGTTTAAAATCAGATTTCAAGTGTACCTTCAGATTACAGTTTGATTGTTTGTTACAGCTGCCTGGTACAGTGATTTATCAAATTTTATGTAACTTCCAGTCTTCCACTTGATATCTACTATGAGTCTACGATTTATCAAATTTTATGTTTCAAATTTTCAATGTGAATGTTCATTGTTCAATGAATCATTGAATTTAGAATTACGAATCATGATTCAGAATTTAAGAAGAAATCTAAAATATGCATGTATAATGTGACTATGACATGTTATATATATATATATAACAATACACACACACACACAGTACCCTCGACGTACCCAACTACCCTGTTTCAAAAAAAGGTGTCCCCGTCCCCGTCCCCGTCCCCATACCCAAGTTTCCTGGCAACTTAGATTTATCTATATGTCATATCTGATACTAGACCATTTCCACCAAAAAGAAAGGAATCTATACTGATGAATATGGATGACAAAAAAACAGTCAAGGATATATAGTCAAATACATGACAGATAAGCATCGGCAAGCTTGGTTCAATATATAAAAAATACATAGATGTGTGCACCAATTGAGCCTTCAATTAACACATACCAATTTTGAGTTGCTTACATAAAAGATAAATCTCATAATTCTGCACCACCTCAAATGAAACCAATCTACTTGCGTATTACTTAGCTGTAAGGTCTGATACTAGACCATTTTCATTAGAAAGGAAGCTATATTAATGAATATGGATGACAAAAAATCAGTCAAGGATGCAGTCAAATACATGACATATAAGGCTCAGCAAGCTAGGTTCAATATAAAAAAACACAGAATTACAAACAATAAAGCATACTATACATCGTGTACTAACGAATCATTGGCAATAAATTGGCATGGTCTGGACAACAAAAGTCATAGATTTCATTTCCCAAGGACTATTAAATTTCTAAAAGAGCAAGCTTCGTTGTTAGCTTCAATGTTGCTTCAGGCAAAGTTCGATAATATGGTTATCAATATTCAATTGCATTAGTATTGAAATATTGAATATAGAATTTAGTGAATTTCTGATTCTAACTTTCTCCAATGTTTCACCAAGTTTCCAGGACACGGGTACGCAGGAACAGGGAAACACGTCCAGAGGATGCGTTGAAGCACCCCCCAAACTCTAGGAAATTTCATAGGGGACATCTGGCTCTCCAACATAGGGGACCCCACCCAAACTACTAAGAAATATAAATTAAAATATGAAAACTGAAGCATATATCATTTAAATCTTATACATAAGAATGCACCAATAACAATCTATATTTGACAGAGTGAAGAAGATATGGAGGCGCAGCAACAATGGCAGACCATGGAGCAGATTAAATCTCGTTTCCAATCACAAGCTCCCAAGTGCCTCAGGAAGCCCCTTCACAGTGAAAGATCTGATGATCATCATGATGTTGAGGATGATCCATGAAATGGCATCTCTCTGGAGCTCAAGAAATACCAAAAACTAAGACCCTGCTCTGGGTCGTTATTTGTGTACGAAAATGGAGAAAGTTTGCCTGAAGCATATGTGGAAACCAAATATTACAAGGTCTTGAATGCCATCATGCCATGGACAATCTGCATCATCCTCATGGAGATGCGTTCATAAAGCCAGATTGCAACAGCAGCTCGTATTTCTGTTTGGCTTACCAGGAGGAGAGTAGATTTATGGAATGGATCCCTATTCGTAGCAAACTGGCTACCTCCTCTAGATGATCAAGAAACAGTTTTCTCTGATAGAAGTTTGCTCTGCAACAAATCGACAATAGTGTGGAATGGATACAGAGAGCTTTTCAGAACAGGAATTTTTCCATTTCAAGATCTGTTATCTCTGAGAGCAGATCTGTTATTTCTGTATTCAAATCTACCATATACCTGAGCATCAATACGCTACTTATGAGCGCCCATCTATTATTTACGAGAGCAGCTTGATCTTTGCTGTGTAGATAAATATTTTGAGCATATTTTGGGAGCTCCCCCAAGCCAGTTCTTTTCTCTAATCTGAGTAAGTGTTGTGGGTAGGATTATCATATCGCCCATCTATTATTTATGAGAGCAGACTGATCTTTGCTGTGTAGATAAATATTTTGAGCAGATTTTGGGAGCTCCCCCAATCCAGTTCTTTCCTCTAATCTGAGTAACTGTTGTGGGTAGGATTATCATATTTTTGTGTGCAATATTGAGGGAAAATCCATTTCTTTGTGGGTAAAAGCTTCAGATCACATCCTTTTCCTCAAGATAGAAACTTTGGGACAATTTGGGGATACCTATGGATTTTCAGTAATTACTCTATGTGGGTAAGCAGCTGAAGGATCTACTCACTCTATCTAATTACAACGTTTAGTTCAATGGGGGGCAGTGGGTTATCTCCATTCCAGTTTCTTATAAGGATGTACCTCAATCCAAGACATCTCGTTCAACAGAACAACTACCTGTTCTGTCATATCTGTATAATGTTGAGAAACTGGACAAGGTGCTTATTTTAGAGGTCAAGATTTCAGAGATAAATGAGTTTTATCACTTAAATCTAAGGCAGTCATGTGTAGATTTAATGGATTCTGGCCATGATCGGAAGATTTACGCCAATGGATATATTCTAACTGGACTGCAAATTGTGAGATTCTTTTGTGCTCTAAAGGTTTCTTTGTAGTACATTTATATTCTCAAGATCATTACAAGAAGAAATTTGATGAGGGACCTTGGTTCTAGGGAAGAGCAGGGCTCTTTCTTACTCCATGGTTTGTGGAGTTTGATACCACTACAACAGTGATATCCAAAGTGTCAGTCTAGGTCTGGCTCCCAAATATGCCTCTTCCCTTTTGCCACCATTCAGTCTCACAATTGGCAATACTTTGGGCATATTTTTAAACATGGAAACAATGAATTCATACAGAGTTTGGATTATGAAAATGCAGCCTTTAGGTGTCGGCGCTGCCATCAAATAGGTCACCATCAGGAAATTTCAGTGTTACACGGGGACACGTTCCCCAAGGTAGGGGGTGCGCCCCCTCGCTCCCCGCACCGGGGGGACTCGGGGGCTACTGGCGAAACGTTTCTCCTCTTCCCCAATTTAGCAAAACTTGAGCAAACGCAAGGGGGAGCTCGTCCCCTGTTTTGAAGTGCACACCAGTGAAGTGGGGGGCGCCTAGGTGCTCCTTCCCTGCTGGAGGTGTTCAATAGTAATGGTAATATTAAATTCTTAAAGTAAAAGGATAGAAAATGAAAGATAAGGAAAATACCACAGATAAGGAAAATACCACTTTTAATTAAATTTTAACATTACCATTAATTGTTTCAGGATGTTTGAGAGTGGTTCCAACCTTATCAGAGTTCATATGCAAAAAGTAAAATTTTAGATCCCATTCATAATTGAACAGACTTGACAGTTTTCTGGATTTCAGGATTGCAACGTTTCCACTGGATTCTATCATGTATGAGGTGAAGGGATTGGCATTTAATCAAGCACATCAACCTCTCTATGTACCTTGATGTTGGTGGTGGTGATTGTTGAACTCCTCTATCATGACCTTAATCAAAATGTACCCTTTAGTCAAGCAAAATCACTTATTAAGCATAGGAAATTTTTTTCTAATTCTACCTTATTTTAACGCTTGGTTTAGGAAGTTTCATCAAAATTGTAAGGTGTTGAATAATGTCTTTCGAGGATCAACTTCGAGATTCAACGTAGACGCAATAGCTAAGAGCCTAGAGGAGGGAGCCACGGGGTGCTAATGATGAATAGGATCCCAATATAGGATTAATAGTTCACTCTTGCATAATTGTATGTTGGACTTGAAAGTCTCAAATAATGTGATGCCCTCTGGAATCATGAAGAAATAGGGTCCTCGTGTCGCATTTCCCCATTACAACATCTATGCCATGGATTCACACAATGTTGAAGTGTATTTAATCATTGAAGAATTAGATTGTATTTACAGGGTGCAGCTTAAATTGTATTTTCATGGGATGAATTGTTATTGCTGGGATTTATAACTTCTATATTTTTCATAATTTTTATGACCTCGATGTCCCCCTATTCCTTCCGAATTTCCCTAAAATTTGGGGGTGGTCTCCACACGTCTCCAGTGTGCGTTTCCCCACTCCCACGCTCCCGCGTCCTGGAAACTTCGGGGAACATTGGGAAATTTGTCCTAATCGAAGAGGTAAACCTAAAAAGAAAAAGGGGTGGTTCTTCAAATCTAAAAGTTGGCAGCCATAAAATCCTCCTCCTCTGCAGGATGAAGAAGAAGAGAGTGAAATAGATTTTCCCACCACTGAGGTTGACAAAGTTAATAAAGAAGAATCCGGAATAAAGAATGATGATATTAAGCAGAAAATAGAGATTGTCCAACCTTCAGAGGTTATGCTAACTATAGATACTTTGTCAGGAAAAATGAACAAAGCACATGAATTTGAATGAGGACTGGGATCCTTTGGTCAATAATGGATTTTTGGCAGCTGACTTACATATGGTAGTTGTAGATCCATCGCCAGGGGGGTGGACCGAGGTTAAATATAGGAAAGGGAAGAAAGGAAAGATTGAGGATTTTTTCAAATCATGAGTCTCTATAAAAAAGTAATTTCAGTCCATGGAAAGAGAGGATTGTTCTGCTTCTGCAGGAATGTGAGTTGTGGGACATAGTGAACAGTACACAAGCCAATCCCGGGACGGTGCCTACAGATGCAGCAGCGAAGGCAGCCTACGAGTAAAGAACATCAAGGCCAAGAGAATTATTCTTGATGCAATTAAGGACCATGTGATTCCACATGTGACCAATAAGGACAAATACTTATCAGACATGGGATGCCTTAACCAGACTGTGCCAGAGTTCCAATGAGAACAGGAAGATAGTTTTGCAAGATAAACATAAAAGCATTAAAATCACCAAATCAGAAAATGTTGCATACTACCTTACTAGGATAACTCAGGTGAGGGATGAACTAGTTGCAGTTGGGAAGGTTGTTGCTGGCAACGAGCTAGTGCGGACAGACTTGAATGGTGTGACCAAGCCATGGGCTGCTTTTGTGGAGGTTGTTGTAGCCAAAGAGAACAAGCCTTCCTAGGATCGTCTTTGGGATGATTTCATTAAGGAGGAGACCAGGAGAGGTTGTGTACAGGGGGTTCAGCCAATAGTAAGGAAGATGAGGAGAATGTGGCTTCGATAGCTAAAGGCAAGAAGAAGTCCAAGAAGGGTCCCAAGGGTGGGGCTAAGCAGCAAGATGAGCAGAAGAAGGATTTAAGCAAAGTCAAGTGCTTTGTTTGTCAGAAGTTTGAGCACTATGTTGGGCAGTTTCTGAATAAGAAGAAGAAGCAGCAAACAACTTCAACGGAGGTTGATGAGTACGCAGCGAAGTTTAAAAGAGAGTATTCACTGTTTGTAGGCCATTCGTTGAGTGCATCTACCACTAGTACTTGGTACATTGATAGCGGGGCTTCCAGCCATATGACAAGTGTACGTGATCTTTTCACTGAGTTCACTGAGACTGGCTTGGATCTGGAGGTGGTGCTTGGAGATGACACTATTGTCGGGGCAGTTGGACGTGGGTGTATCACCTTTCAGAGGGAGTCTGGGGAGTCCATGACTGTGAGAGATGTCTTGTATGTAACTGGGATGAAGAACTTGATATCAGTTTCCACAATAGAGGATAGGGGATTTGGAGTGTTCTTCCGAGATGGGTATGTGCACGTTCATCCCAAGCGATATAGAGATTCTACATCTATTGTGATTGGTGTCTGATGTGGGAAACTATACAAGCTCTTGTTTCAGCCCCTTCATGCTTGGCACACAACAGCAGCAACAGTTGTAATCTATGTGAGTTATGGCATAGGAGGATGGCCCAGTTGCATCATCCAGCTATGAGGATGTTGAGAGATATGGTGACAGGTTTGCCTGAGTTCAGCACGGAGCACAGTGATGTGTGCAAGGGGTGTGCTCTTGAAAAGTACACCAAGACTATCTTTCCGAGCAGTGACAGTAGATCAACATTCTGATTTATGCGGTCCGATGTCTTCGGTATCATTGACTGGTTATGAGTATTATGTGACATTCATAAATGACTTCTCCAAGAAGACCTGGATTTACTTTCTCAAGAGCAAGGAATCGAAAGAAGTCTTGCAAAGGTTCCAAGAGTTCAAAGCTCTTGTGGAGAACCAAACAAGAAGGAAGATCCTGGTGTTGCGTTCAGATAATGGGGGTGAGTATAGCTCCAAGGCATTTAATGAGTTTTGTGTACAGGAGGAGATTAGGGGACAGTTGACAGTTCTATACACACCACAGCAGAATGGGGTTGCCGAGAGAAAGAACCGGACCATAGTTGGAGCAGCGAGAGCAATGCTTCATGAGGGGCAAAGGGGCACGTATTCTTGTAGCAGAGGGGCACGTTTTTCTATGCAGAGAAGGCACAAAATTCAAGGGCATTGAATGATGTTTTGATTGGCACAAAAACCAAGGTAGAAGACTAAACTGGGCACAAAATTTGAGGAATTCAAACTGTGTGAGACAGTTCGTACTACGCTGTGAAGGGCACGAATTTTGAGGCAATGTATGCACAAAAATTGAGGCAATCCTGGCACTATTTTCAAGGCATATTTTTGGTCTTTAGTGGTTGAGATAAGTTGTGCTTTTAACCTTGAATACTATACTGTTGTACTTTTATTGAAGAAAATAAAAATACTCTCTCTCACAGGTTTTCCCCTTGTGGGTATTTCCTGGGGCATTTACCCAAAAATCTTGTGTCTGATTTTTACCACGTGCCATTTTATTTTAGTCAGAAATTGGCAAATTCTTCATGTGTTTCAAATTCTGATTTTGTTTACACGTTAAAATTCCATTTTCAGTTGTCAGATGTCTAATGGGTTTGGGCATTAAACAATGATGTTCAGTGTGATTTGAAACCAGGTTGGGGAAGTGAAAAATTTGATAATGTTTGCATGGGATGTTACATTTATTCCCATATAGTAATTCATAACACATAAAACAATTACTCATGTCTTAGTCTTACCTTGGTGTGCTATGCCTTAGAGGTGTGTCAATCTGAAGGTTAATTTGTACCCTGGTGAACAAAATCAAGTGAATTTATTTATTTCATAACATTTTGCCTAGCCACTTTTCATCCCACTAGCCAATTCAACCATCCCCTTCACTTTCCCCTTTGTAAATGATCTATCATCAGTGACAACCTAAGGTCTCATAACCATTCCCTTGTATGAATACCACAATTAAAGCTAAAAGAGTCTAGTACTCTAAAGATGATGTTGATAAATGTAAATGCGAATGGACAACTATGGGAGATACTCCACTTGAAAAAGGCCAAGTTCTCATGTCCTAGGTTATCAAAGCAGAATCTAAATCAAAAGGAACTAAGCCAATGAAAGGGCCAAGAAGTGAAAATAAATTAAATATCAAAGTAAGAAAAAGAGAAGGGATCACAAAAGAGAGGCACGAGTATGGATGACCCATAACAGCACTTCCTTCAAAGGCATGTATGTGGAAGAAATATATTAAACCCTAACTCTTGAAACTTAAGGGGAATCCTAGCACACTCAGTTTTGCAAAAACCCCTTTCTTTCCCTAGGTTCACATCCACTTTATGACCCTCACTTATTTTAAGAATCTAGGCTATGAAAATTAACTTAGGGGTCTCGCATGTAATTAAGGACTTTAATAGAGTCACACCAATGTTAGACTAGATCAGTAAAAGTTAATTAAGTCATTGAGCTGTTAGAAAGGTACGAGTGTAACTTAATTTCATGTATTATTATCATATTTGAGAACATTTCCTAAGTTATATGTTGTTTAACCTTTTTGCACTAGAACATTTACTTATCTAGACATGTTATGACACTTGGTATGATGTTCTACGAAAATGGCTAGGTGTTTCATGGGAAGAGCTACCCTTGGCTCACATGTGGATATTTGATAGGACGTTTTTGGAGGGGCATCCTAACTTCAAAAGAAGTTATCTTTTGGCAAAGTGCCCTAAATTGTGCCATCTCAACATTGTTAGATGCAAAATGGTTGCAGGATTTCTAAAAAAGTGGTTATAATAGAAAATCCAATAAATATTGAGAAAGATGGAAAATTCAGAACTACCATTTACAGTGTTGCACCATAATTTTGCCGCGCGTAACTTTTTGGACCCTTCCATGAAAAGCATTCACCTTTCTGAGCAAGTGCTCCTCCCACTGATGCTCTATTGTACCATTCCACTCACATTTGACCCTGACTAGGTGGTGCACCCCCTCTCTGTTGAGGTTTTGGTTAGAGTTTTGATCATTTTGCTCTAGCTCTCATTTGTTTATTATTTTTTTACCATATCTTCGAGATTCCCTATGATAGATTTAGGGTTTTGGTAGATCTAATATTATTTTATTGAAAAGGAAGTTGAGTTTTTCTCCTATATAAGAGAGCTCACTCCTCAATCTGGGTGCTATGTCAAAATATATTTGCTCTGCAATACCCACAATCATCACTAAAAAAGCCATAAAAATGAGCACATTTTCAAACTAGAAAAAGCAAGGGATGAATATGCTCCAAAAGATGGAGGGCAAAGAAATGGACCATTTTTCCATCAAAATGGACTATAACAAAGAACTACATGCATGGTATGCTTTATAGGAGCCTTATGAAGAATGGCACATGGACATTTTTCATGTAAGTGAAGACAACTATTTATAGCTTCGCTTTGATGCATGTGCACCTTCATATGAATATATCAATGAGGGAAGACACTAGCAAGTGGTGCTTACCAATTTCCAGTATGATTCTTCTATAGTGGTGGGAGTGTTCCTTCTAGAGCCACCCTTTCATGGCTATATGGAAGATATTTTTTCTATAGAGGGTCCTATCTATTTGGTTCCACATGACCATGGTAGGCGTTTTGAGTACCACACTTAGCCATTCATGTATTACCAGTTAGGATTCAGTGTGAGCACAAGTATATGGGGCCCTAGCTTATGGACAAGCTTCTTAAACAACCTCAATGTTGAGGCTAGCATCTATACATTGGAGCCTGGCTTATAAACAGGCTTCCTAGACATCTTTAACATTGTGGTCAACACCCATTCATGGGAACCTGGTTTTTAGTTGTAAATCATTGTTGCAAGCATTGAAGAAAATGTTTATCAAAGGGTTATGGAATGGTGGTATCCTTCTTATGGGCCTATGGGCCCATTGAAATTAAGAATAGGAAGAGTATGGTGGCCAATTAATATAATGTTGACTAGGCCCACTAAGTACTTATCATTGAATAAATGTAATGGCCTCATTAAAGAAGAGCCACAAGGAAGTTACCATTTGGTTATGGTTAGGGTTTGCAAGGTAGCTATAAATAATGATTGAATCTTACTTATGTGATAATGTATTGGAACATTATTGTATTGGAACCTAGCTCATTGGGAGGTTGTTGGGATACTCCCTAGGGGTGTAATGAGGGTCAAACGACACTTTAGAGTAATAATAATGTAGTTATGGTGTCCATTCAATGTATGTTGGACTAGGTCCACTATGTTTGTTATTATTAAATAAAGCCCACTAGTTAGTTAGCATTGAATAAATGTAATGTGTCCTCATTAAGGAAGGTCCACTAGGTGGTTAAGAGGTGGTTATGATTAGGTTTTTCTAGTTTTCCATAAATAAGAATCGAGTCCTCCTTATGGAGCATGTATTGGAGAACATTGTAATAGAGTTGAGCTATTAGGAGGTTTCCACCTCAAAGAGGCAACCTCCTTAAGGGTAAAGTGTTGCCCTACCTTAAGGGTATTTTGATATATGAAATAAAGGAGCATTTCAAATATATTGTTTTTTATTCAATTTTAAGCGTTGAGTACAATAATAGAGATTGCCCTCCAATACAATAACAATACTCGAAATCTCACGAGGACTCCATCCTTATTTAAACCTACCTAATAAGCCCTACCCACTATTGGCCTCTACATTAATGAATGGGCCATATTACATTTATTCTTTGTTACCATGATTTTGATCTAGATGTAGATAAGGATCCAGATCCACCAAATTTTTAATAAGCCGAGATCCAGATACGATGGGGAAATGACAAGTACAAAAAAAATTATTTTTATACTTTGTAAAAATAAAACCGTTATAAAAAATCTAAAAATATAAAATTTTAAATATATAACTTATAGTTATATTTAAATATATGACACTTACATAAAACAGTTAAGTATTACTATTAAATATTACTTATTTTATATATAAGTTTGTAAATTTTAATTTATAACATAAATTACTTACATGTAAAACACACACACATATAACTTCTAACATAAAATTAGCATACCATTTAATTTAGTCTATGATATATTTATATACATTTAAAACTACATAACACCACTCTTGGAATACACCATAACATCCTCAATTCCCACTATAGACTATATAACATCACAATGACAAAAGTTTCAACAACAAAGCAAGTAGGATATTGATCACTGTAATATTATGTAAATAAACTAGTGCTTGTGATTTCACATCCTCTGGCCCATAGCAAACTAAGGTAGAGGGTGTCATTGGAGTAAAGCTCATTTTAGATCCAAATGGAACTCACTTGTTTGAGATATGGTTTAAGCGATATAAGCAACATCAATAGCCCCAATTCCATGAGCAAAGGTAGCAGTGGTGAGAACAAAGATAGCAGCAATAACATAGGGAGCAACTAAAGTAGAAACAACTACACTATACAACAACACGACGCCATAGACTTCACACACAAACCCAATAATGATAATTTGGGGTCGCGCCATGAACGAGCACAGAGACCAAAATTCAACGAATATGCAAAAAATATTTTTATTTTCATATTTTGAAAAAAAAACCTAGATTTTCAAAATCCGAGTATCATTCTCATGGTTTGTTTTGTCGCTAAGGATCCATTTCCATCTATGCGGGAAGTAATTACGAAGCGGATCCCAAGTGGATCTAGGCAGATCCAAACCAAAACCCTGATCAAATATAGCAATCATCACCTAGGGTCATTGAATCTGGTAAGATAGTATTTATTGTGTGATGACAACCAATTGGACCTTAATAGTGGACCCTGTTATGTCAAAAACTAGCACTCTTCCACAATTGAAGGTAAGTGGACCTAATTCAAGTATGTGGAGCCAAGTAAGGTATGTGGACCCAATGATATGATCGATAACCATTCAAGGAAGTACACCCACTGTCACCTCAATGTAATCCCCTTCATCTTCAGGTCCTGCTCCTGGGACCACGAGAGGCTCCCCGAAATGATGGTAAGGATAGACCTGTAAGAAACACAATAGAAAGTACTTCTATCCCTACAAGACCTTCCCACTATTAGTAGACCAATACCTAATGGAGTTAATGAAGTATCTATACAATAAACCTTTAACTTTGGAAGGTTAAGAGCAATAATGAATATGTAACTTACTGCTACAATTTTCTGCAGTAAAATCCAGCAATAGAAAACTGGAGATATCTCTCAAACCAACCGTCGAAATTGTGTGGAATTGACCACCCAAAAACTAGCAAAGATGGGTGCACCTATTCCTCCTAGGGCGCACTTGTTTTGGTCAATGAAAGATATGATTTGGCGTTGATTTATGCTTCAGGTCTGCATTTTACTGCAATCAAGGTGAACTAGAAAATTACTTGGCCTCAAATCCCCTTAGATGAATTCTTTGCCATTGTCTAATCGTAGAGTCTTGATATTCCTTTCAGTTGATTTTCAACCAAGGCTTTGAATTCCTTGAATTTGATGAATACTTCATCTTTGCCTTTCAAGAAATATATCCATGTCTTACGAGAAAAGTCATCTATGAAAGAAACATAGTATACATACCCGCTTAATGAGCTGGAAGACATGGAGCCACACACATCTAAGTGGACTATCTCCAAGATTCCTTTTGCCTTGCTTTCACTGCTAGGAAATGTCTTCTTCGCATTCTTCCCTTGTGCACATCCCTTGCAAATGCCTTGATGCTTTGTTTGGATTTCGATTAGACCTAAAATTGCTTTGCTTGCAATTGGTAGTGCTCTATAATGTACATGTGCAAGCTTTCTGTGCCATAATTCGCTTGGTTCCATGGAGTCATGAACCAATGCTTGTTCTGGTTGACCTTTCAACTTGTACAAGCCTCCCTCTTGCTCTCCAATTACTGTTGCATCATCTATTGTTTTTCCTTTTGGCCACATTAGAACTTGGCCATCAACAAATGCAACCCCCATTCCTTTAGCATCTAATGCTGAGATGGAGAGAAGATTTTTCTTCAAACCTAGTACATAGAGAACATCTTTCATCTTTAATGCTTTGTCGGAATCTAGCTTGTAGGAAGCTTCTCCACTTCCTTTGATGGGATATTGATAATCATCCCCAAGTTTCACCTTGTCGGGTGATTCATGTTCTGATAGGTTGATGATGTTGAAATTGTCCCTAGGAAGTGTTCTCCTAGTCAATTTGTGCCTAAGTAATTAATGCGGGAAAAGGGGACATGACCCTTGTATTAATTGCTTGAGATGAGCAATTAATTCACTTTATTATTATAAAGTGACTTTTAGTGTATTTAAGTGGTAAATGAATAAATTTAATTTATGGAGAGAATTATGAGCATTTATTCTCATCCATTGATCTAAACCAATGTGGGCCCTTGGATTAGATGACTCTTCAGTTACCCTTGAGAGGAAAACCAAGAGACAAGATTTTTGAATTAAATTGGCTTTCCCTCTTTCATTTTACACACATCCCAAGAGAGTTTGAGAAATGGAGATTATTCCAAGAGAGTTGGAGAGCAAGGTCAAGTTGGAGTTTGAGAGAGAGAAGGTAGTTGTCTGAGATAGCAGCTCGATTCCCAAGACAAGAATCCGTACAGTAGACCGTACAGTAGTTAAAGGCAAGTTTTTCGAGAAGAAAATAGTGGTACGCATTTCCAGGCAGCAACACGAATTTCAAGAAATCTGTACAGTCTATACATTCGTACATTCCGTACAATATGTACATCTGTATAGTCCATACAGTTTATGTCTATGGGCATGAAATTCAAGAAAGTTCATTGTTGTTTTGTTGGGCACGAATTTCTAGGCAGAAGTGTGAGGAACATGCAACAATTAATTGATAAGATGCACAATATATTGGATCACAGAATATTTTTATTGATCACGGGCCACTTCGAGGGGGCAACCTCCTTTGAGCAAGCTCAATACAAATAACTTCACGGTACCTTCATTGGCCTCAACACACACTTATATACTAAGTCTATGCCCAACACTATGGGTCAATACCATGGGACATATAATACTACGCAACGACTTACAAAGCATATGCGTCCAATACCATGGCCTAATACAAACTATGGATCAACGAATACTACGGGACAACTTACAAAGCATATGCATCCAACAACAATATACTAACAAAGTAAAGAGAAGGGTTGACATGGGTTCCTAACAAGAAGATTGAGTTTGGCACTGAAATCGAGGAGTTGTCTGTACAACTCTATGTTGCTTGAGAAGGGAACGATTTCCCAGAAATATATGCACAGAATTCGAGGCAGAGAATCATTCTTCTTCTGGTTGAGATAAGATAATGTTGTTGTTGTAATTATTTTCCTGAAGAAATATAAATATTCACTCTCTCACAAGTTTTCCCTTCAAGGTTTTTCCTGGGCCATTTTGGCTAAAATATCTTAGTCTGAAATTTTTTGTGCATGGCTGTTATGTTATTTTTGTTCTCAGTATTTTGGTAGAACTTTTCTTGTGCTTCCAGTTCAGATGTGTTTATGAGTGAAATTTCATTTTCAGTTGTCTATGGTTGAATGAGATGGTTTATTAAACATTGTTAATCTAAGTTAACTTGAAATCCTGTTAGAGAAGTGAAATTTCTACATGGTATCAAAGCCCTGTTGAGGGCAAATTGATTGACAGTGATTTTTAGACATCAGGGCAAAGTGTGCATTGTTGGAAAAAGAGCAAAAGTAAATGATGGCTTGCATCCGGTATGAAGATTAGTTGGAAGGTATTTCCAAATACTTGCAATGAAAAGCTCGGATGACAATTGTTCTCAAGGAGAACAAGTTATGGACCTTTGTCAATACCATAGTGGTTCCTCCCAGAGCTGATCCTATAGCCCTTGACATACATGAGGTGAAGGAGGCTAGAACGTAGAGGTTGCTTCTGGATGGTGTTCGAGATCACCTCATCCCACATTTGGTAAAGAAACATACTGCTAAGGAGATGTGGGATACTTTGAAAGGTTTGTATGAGAACAAGAATGAAAATCGTAAAATGGCTTTAAAGGATAAGCTTCATTGGCACAAAGATGGCGAGAGGTGAGAATGTAGCATGTTATCACCTATTTTGTACAATAGTTGAACCTCCATTGAGCCGCCAATGTTGGAACACCATCAGTGTTCACTTCCAGAGTATCAAGGGTTCAGATTGCAATAATTAGCCAACTTTGGCTAGACAGTTTTATTTTTCAGTCAAAATGACCATGGCCCCATGGGGTTTGTAATAAGTGTGTTAGTAGGATTTTTTGAGTGGCTCGGTCCCCCCTGACTTGGTTATCAAATAAGGGATTCCAGGGAGTTTTTTCCCTTGTCGATTATGCTTTGCCTATAGCCGAGTAATAATCGACGAGGTTTTCTCCCGCTTCCTCCAAAGCTAGAATGCCCGATTTGAAAATTTGAGCCTTGGGGGGTTATTAGAGTCCAACTGATGCATATAAGCCTACTAGACACCATGTATGTCTTAGATGGTCATTTGATAGGGTCCTCGTCCAATAAAAACACTGTCTGAAAAAATTTTACTGGACGAGTTGGATGAGTTTTTATTATTTTTTAATTATTTTTCCAAATATTTAATTGGAAAAATCAAATTTGTAATATGTCAGTCATCTGGGGGTGGATTTCAGAGATTGAAGGCTCAAATCATAAGCCAAAAATCATACATGACCCCTGGGCCAGCTTATCCTAAGTTTCGGATGTCAATTCAGCCTCATAATTAATAATTTCTCAAAAAACTCATTTACAGAGAAATTATTAATTAAAATATTAAAAAATGAATATTCTGGATATAATCCAAATCTCTCCAAAATAATCCAAATTGATTAAAATAAAAGGCTAATTGACATGGCACTGGGCATTAAAGAAGATTCCAATCAACTCCAATCAACTTCAGTCAGCTATCCAGTCACCAGAAGAGAACTCCAATTGAGAAATTCGCCCTCCTTCAAGACATTCACGAATTGGGCATGTGGCACTTGGTAAATGGGTTGTTGGATTGTATTAATGGCAAAGGTGGGTGCCTTCCTTGTTTAGGGGCCACCTCATGGCTTGGCTCCCTTCAAATCACGAGTTAGCATTCACTTCAACATTGACTTGATCTCCCACAAATTCTCACGCATTACCTTCAACCTTCACGTTTATACACTTGGCAAACTCGTGATTGGTGTGGTGATGAGTCCAAGAGAGGGATGCAGGGCGCCTTGCCAAGGGGGAGGCCACCTCCCCATCTCCTTTATTACAACTCGAGTTATTTGTTCGAGTTATCACTCCAAGCCACCATTTGATTGATTGTGATTGGAAATTCGAATCTATGTCAAGTGCTATTGGCTCTCTTCAAAGCCAATTCGAATTAGGGGTTTAGCTTGCTAGTTTTTGTATAAAGAGGATGCCTTTTGGCATTCTTAGGATGGAACTTTTGACGTAAACTTACTCTGCCATATTTTTGAAAAAGCTTGTAGCCATTGCTACCATTTGAAATAAAGAGTGACTTTGGAGGTCTATGATGTGCACTCCTTGTCAATGAGGAATGTTTCTCGACTTATGAGGTGATATTGTATTTGTGTATTTGCTTATAATATTGTATGCTTGATCTTGCTTTGCTTAGAACTCCTTATCAAGAGCATAGGATGAATATTTGATGGTCCAAGTTATTCATTTATGTTAGGCTAAATGTGATTTAAGAGCACAAACTGTAGTCGGATATACTTATGTGTCTTTTTCATTCCATTTTTGTTTAACATACTAAGCATGATCTAGTGTATTTTGTAAGTTGTGCATGTTTGCAGATCTTCAAAGGTAGAGTGGAGGTTGAACTCAGGTGTCTCTCCCTCCTCTCCATCAACAAATTTTTCCAACTTTTGTGCATTTAAGGAAAACCTCCAAAGATCCAATCGAAGTTACATGCAAAGCTTGAAGAGTTTGCATCTTTTCCATCCATAAAAGATACTTTTAAACTGGTTACTTGGTTAACTTGGAAGCCCTAAAACACCTCTTGTTTTCATTTTTTGGCCTCCTACCCTTGAGTTTTGCCTCTCCCTAGTCTCTCTTCTAGCTTCGTTTCTCCCTTGCTCTTCATCCTTGCGTTTTTCCTCTCCTTAAGCCTCCTAGCCTAGCTCTCGTCTTGCCTTAAGTTTTCTTTCTCCTTTCCTTCTAGCTCTCCTCTCGTCCACCTTGGTTTGCCCCTTCATTTTCTAGCTTTTCCAACCTCCTTACCTCCCCCTTTCGTCTTAGTCCTTTTTGCCTTCTTCTGTTTGTTTTTTCCTTTTGATTCCTCTATCTTCTTGCTCTCGTCCTTCCCTTGATATCCTTCCTCCTTTGCCTCCTTTCGGTTCTTCCTTTGCTTATCCCATTTTCCTCCTTAAAACTTTCAAAAAACCATAAAAAGAACTTGTAAATCCAAGTGTTAGTCTCATTCTAGTTTGATTTTATTTGTTAGCTTACATTCTAGTTTATTAGCTTGCATATAGTAGATCTCATTCTAGGCCTTTGCATCTAGTTTTTTTTTTTTTAAACATTGCATTTAGATCTCATCTCGAACATTAGATTTGCATTGTATTCAACTTTCTAGCTTGCATTTAGTTTAGATCTTAGATTTTATTTGACCAATGCTAAATGGGTTCTTGAGTTTATCATTGTGATAGGTATTTGAGGAAGAGAAACACAAGAAGAAGAGAAAGAAGATCTAAACCAAGAAGAGCATCAAAAAACCAAAGGGATGATCCAAACCAAGAAGCCATTAATTATAATCATTATCCTTTGTAATAGCTCTTAAGAGCTTGTTTCAAGTACTTTTTAAGTTTATTTTCATCAAAGTCCTTTCAAGGGTTTTTATCCCAAAGGCATTTGTACCCATATAATAAAGTTTGCAAGTGGGGTTTTTAAGCCCCACACTCACTTCCCCCATTTGGGGAAGTCTTGTAGCCTTCTTTGCTTGGTTGAGTTGTTAGTTAGTTTCCTTTTGCAAGTAGAAACTAATTGCTAGATTAGTTCAATTTTCATACTTAGAAACTTTTTGCTAGTTGTTTACTATTTGACTAAAAAGTTTCATCTTTCAAAGTAATACAACTGTTTAAAGTAGAAATCTCTTGAATCTCACCAATAGTGGATCAAGAGAGCTCTCTGTCGGAGAGTTGCTTTTATTTCGATTTTTACTTACCCCCATGCTCTCCCGAGTACGGTCTTTGACCTGAAAGAGATTCTTGGGTAGTTTAGAGTTTATTTTCAGTATAGTACTTTATTTCTGTGCATTGTAAGAGTCTTGAATTTTGTCATAAGACGAAGTCAAGAGCACTCTCTATCAGAGAGGTTTCATTGTGCTCTTAATAAAATACTTCAAACTCACATCCCCCTTTTTTAAAATTTATTTTGTTGCTTTCCACCACCAAGTATGCTCTGCCTCCCCTAAGGGGTTGGATTACTCAGAACGGTGACTGGATTTGATTAATCTCATAAGTGATAATCATAATAAAATCTTCACCCCCATAACCAACGAACCGACGTTTTTCTATAAATACTCAAGTAGTGTGCAATTCTTGCTGGTGACGCCGGAACCATACCGTTGTCATAGAGTTCTAGCTTGCTGGTTAAGTTCCTTGGACACCTAGCCTAGAATACTGGACAGTCCGTCAGGTCACCGAGAGGAGCCACTGAAAGTATTTTTCCGGTTGGACTTCAATACCTTGCTTTCTTAGCCTTAATAATCAAGAACACCTAAAACACTTCAAAATTTACCAAGAACAAATTTCAAAACGATCTCACGAACATTACATTGAGACTTATTTTACAGCATCCCAAGCACTTATTGACTCCATTTGGCATTGGTCTCTGAAACTCATATGTATCACCTTGATCTAGACCATTACTCCTTTGGTATTTGTTTAATTATCTTGTGGATGCTTATTTAATTTCTAAGTCATTGTTCATCTTGATATTAGTGTTTTGTAATTGCAACGTGGATTGCGTGTTTAATGTGTTCTCATCATTAAAAAACTCCTAAACAACACCCATCCGCATCATTTCATCACTTAAAACACTTAAAAACATAGAGCCATAGAAAACTCTTTGTTAGGGACAACCCCCCTTGGCTTCGTTAGGAGTTAGCCTAAACGGAGGAGCTAGGATTCAGGTGACAATACCTGACTCATTGCTTGCCCCCAAGGCCACACCTCTCCCACTCGTAGTGAGGAGACATTTTTCGAAAGATTTCTGCTATCGGTGTGCATCTCAGCGGACAACATAGCCTCTTACCTCACTAGACTCAGATAGGTAAAAGATGAACTGAGTGGAGTTGGTGAGGTGATTCCCGATTCCAAGCTAGTGCGGATAGCCCTGAAAGGCTTCACTAAGGAGTGGGATGTGTTCGTGAAGTGTGTAGTTGGCAAAGAGAACTTTCCCTCTTGGGGAATACTGTGGGATGATTTTACTCAGGAGGAGATCCGAGAAGGGTCTCAAGGGAAGACTGAGAAGAATATTGATGATCAGAATGTTGCCTTATCAGATAAAGGCAAGAAGTCCAAGAAAGGCCCGGGAGGGGCTAAGCAGCAGAGAGGTGAGCAGAAGAAGGACCTGAGCAGAGTTAGGTGCTACGCATGCAATGATTTTGGTCATTATACTAGCCAATGTCCTAAGAAGAAGAAGGGTAAGCAGGGAAAAGAGGAGGAGGTTGTAGCTACAGCAGAGATTGAGTGGTATGCTACATAGTTCAAGAAAGAGTTCTCTCTTGCCACTCTTGTTTCGAGTTGCGGTTGTAGTGGACCAGTTGATACTGGGAAGTGGATTGTGGATAGTTCCTATTGCAGTCACATGACTAGGAGGCGAGATGTCTTCCTCACTTTTTAGACTATTCAAGAGCAGCTCATACAGGATAGAGATGGGACAGTGCATGTAGTCAGAGGTTTGGGACGAGTACGGTTCCTGCTTGAGTTTGGAGAGATTCTAGAGATTACAAGATTACGCTATATTCCAGGGCTACAAGACAGCAAGCTTTCAATTCCATCCTTGGAGGGAGCAAGATATGCAGCATTGTTCAAGAGTGAACACATCTTCATTTATGTATTGGGAGTGGATCCGGTTGACCTTATGCTTATAGGTCATCGGAGAGATGGAGAGTATGTAGTGTGTGGTCAGCCTACAACAGGAGGATCTGGGTGCATATCAGAGCCTGAGTCTGAGACAGACAATGAGTGAGATGCTTCGAGGATTGATGTGGCGTTGAGTAGTCAGTCCGCAGTTCAAAGGAGAGAGCGAGATGCTCCAGAGATTATTGTGGTACCGAGTAGTTCATCTTCTATTCGGAGGAGTCAGCACGAGGCTACTTCCTCCAGTGCTGGCAAGAGGGTCAGCTGGTATGACTTGTCATTGATGGATGAGCAAGATGAGATGTCCCGACATGAGGAATCAGTGCAAGATGCAAGACAAATTCCAGAGACTGGGGGAGCTTCTACTGTTGATAGTGTGAGAGGTTCTGGCAGAGGATATGCCAGAAGGTCTTCCCGCGTGAAGCGGAAGCACTGAGCTTCGTAGCTCAGGATGATGTCCTTTATGTGATGATGTCTAACATGAAGGGACACGTGACTTGACCTTTCTAGAGGAGAGTTTAGAAAGGGTGGGCATCTTCTATATTGTGCGAGAAGCACATGAGTAGACTTTGATATTGTGTGAGAAGCACATGAGCAATTACCAGCTTTGGTGGGGAAGCAGGTTATCTTCTTCAGAGATGAGTTGGTTGTCAGTGAGAACATTTTCCTTGGTAAGGGGGAGTGTTGAAATTGTACCTAAGAAGTGTTCTCCTAGTCATTTTATGCCTAGTAATTAATGAGGGAAAAGGGGAATGACCCTCGTATTAATTGCTTGAGATGAGCAATTAATTCACTTTATTTTTATAAAGTGACTTTTGGTTTATTTAAGTGGTAAATGAATAAATTTAATTTATGGAGAGAATTATGAGCATTTATTCTCATCCATTGATCTAAACCAATGTGGGCCCTTGGATTAGATGACTCTTCAGTTACCCTTGAGAGGCAAACTAAGAGACAAGATTTTTTTAATTAAATTGGCTTTCCCTCTTTCATTTTACACACATCACAAGAGAGTTGGAGAAGTGGAGATTATTCCAAGAGAGTTGGAGAGCAAGGTCAAGTTGGAGTTTGAGAGAGAGAAGGTAGATGTCTGAGATAGCAACTCAATTTCGAAGACAAGAATCCGTACAGTAGACCGTATAGCAATTCTGGGCACTTTTTCGAGAAGAAAATAGTGGTACGCATTTCCAGGCAGTGACACGAATTTCGAGAAACCCGTACATTATGTACATCCATACAATCGATACATTTGTACAGTCTGTACAATCCGTACATCCATACAGTTTCTGTCTGTGGGCACGAAATTCAAGAAAGTTCATTGTTGTTTTGTTGGGCACGAATTTCCAGGCAGAAGATTGAGTTTGGCATTGAAATCGAGGAGTTGTCCATATAGCTCTGTGTTGCTTGAGAAGGGCACGATTTCCCAGAAATATATGCACAGAATTCGAGGAAGATACTAGCACAAAATTCTAGGCAAAGAATCATTCTTCTTCTGGTTGAGATAAGTTAATGTTGTTGTAATTATTTTCTTGAAGAAATATAAATATTCTCACTCTCACAGGTTTTCCCTTTGGGGTTTTGCCTGGGCCATTTTGGCTAAAATATCTTAGTCTGAAATTTTCTTTGCATGGTTGTTATGTTATTTTCGTTTTCAGTATTTTGGTAGAACTTTTCTTGTGCTTCCAGTGCAGATGTGTTTATGAGTGAAATTTCATTTTCAGTTGTCTATGGTTGAATGAGATGGTTTATTAAACATTGTTAATCCGAGTTAACTTGAAAGCCTGTTAGAGAAGTGGAATTTCTACAGATGAAAGATTCTTTGTATCTCGTCATGTGTTTGGATGCTCCACTATCTACAAGCCAATCATTGCTTCCACGGGTAATGATACCTGTGAGTGCTGAGATTAAAACATATTCTTTATCACTTGAAGAATCATCCCTTTCTTCTCTGGTTCTTTTCCTTGCTAGTTCATCATCTTCAACGGTGTGAGCATGATGCCTCTTCTTGTTGGTTCTTCTAGAGGAACTTTGATTCCTGGGACAATTTCTTGAATAATGTCCTTTCTCATCACATGTGAAACATCTGATACTGGAGAGATCTAGATCCATGATTCCTGTTATCACATATATAGTAGCCGGGCTACCATACATTATTTTTCTCATTCCAGTATACTATTCAGCCAGTTCCCTTGCATTTGAGATGCCGAGATGAGCATCTATATAGGATCACTGTCAGATTGTGGACAGCAGTTGCATTCCCCATGCCATGACTGAGTTTCAAGACACTCAGAGAGATGACCGATGTAGCCATTATATCATTGGTACAGAGCAGACAGTAGTGCCCAGAGTTACAGCAGCAATCTCAGAGGACAGATGATGGTACAGGTTGATGAGCTTGCAGGTATATGACTCAGCAGGTATATCATGGTGTCATGGTTAGATTGCTTTTATACTTATTTTTATAGCATGTCTTAGCACTTAGTGTCATGATCTGGCGATCATATAGATATATGGACCTGGTTGATCTATTATATATATATTATATTGTCCCTACTCAGACTTAGAAGTTCACTATTCATACTCATTGGTACATACCCTCCTTAGGGAGAATAGAGGTGATCATTACACCATACTTTGGCTTGCTAGTGTTGGCTCCATCATTTCATTGTCTTCATCCATCCATGGCCTACCTTTTAGATTATCACCCTGACTTACTACTTGACTAGTGACATGGAGGACTTTTCCCCACTGTAGCCTCTGTATTGGATGAGCTTCCCTGTTTCTTGTGTCTCGGCTCTGAGTTGGTGACAAAACTTACCTATGGTGAGTTGGAGTTCCTTGTGAATTCCCCCTAGTCACTAAAGTTGTGTTGGCTAAACCTGAAACTTTTAGTGCTGCCATAAATACAAAATCTGGAAAAAATGAAATGCTATATCTTGTATGAAAAGCCCATTCATGCAATGTGTTTCTAAACACACATGAATGAAAGGCATGCCAAATAAAAATGGCCATGAAAATAAAATGTTATATCTTGTGGAAAATAAATACCTAGGTAAACAAGCTGTCCATGACACACCTAGAAGTGCTCAGGTAAACAAGTGCCTTAAAAACACACCTGCAGCAGAAAGCCTAAAAGAAAAAATGTAAATCTATGCAATGTGTTTGTAAACACACATAGATCAAGGCTATGGAAACTTCAGGCCCAAAAAGCAATGGAACTTAAATGCTATATCTAAACAATTGCTGGCCTTATTTGTATTATGGATTGTGCGCATCTGTGAAGGTGAATAAACCCTCTTTAAACAACTCATCCATTTGTGAGACACCGCCATTCCCTGTGTTATTGCTCATTCAGTATATACTATGGTGTATTCCCTTTCCCTTGCCAAAGTGTCACAAAGTCAAGACAGCTAAGTCATCCCTTAGCCTAGCCAGTTAATTCAGCCTTCACCCTTCACTAGCAAATTGATCACAACTATGAAGTGAGTATGGTCCTGAAAGTCTAGTCTGAGTAATAATAATAATTAACGACACTATATTTGGATTTAGATCGCCAGTTATGATCATTATGTGTTATAATTGCTATTTGAATAAGTTGTAGAGCATGTATTAACCTTGATACTTTTCAGCAGCCTTGGATGATGGACTGAGTTATATTTGGTCTTGGTTGGACCTAGTTTGACCATGGGGGACCATGGGACATGAGATGTTAGACCTTATGATGATATGGATAGATGGTATATGGTCTATGTACACATACAGGATGATTCTATGCAGCAGCTACAGGGTTATGATGATGATTCTGGGGTTACAGCAGTGTTTGTATATGTACAGCACATTATTATTGGCCTTGTTCCGGTATATTGGATATTTATTTTGATCATGCAGAGACTCATATGGTGTATGAGTACACATCTTGGATAGATTTGGACCTTCTGAGTCCAATGGGACAGTTTGTTTTCAGTTCCGGGCACTTACAGTGATGATTGAGCCTCAGTAGGCTGTCCCAGTGCAGTTTTGGCCTGTTGGAGGCCCTATCGGAGCAGAGATGACTTTTATCCGGTTGACCTAGGGCGCTGATGATGGAGGGGGTGGTCCAGCCACTTGTTTTTACCATATTACCCCCCTTCCGGACACATTGGTGCCCTCACCTTGACAGCGCCAGCACTCCAGGAGGCTGTTTGGGGCAGTTTCACGCTTCCCGAGGCATTTCAGGATTGGTAGAAATGGCTATTGAGGAAATCGATTTGGGCTACTGAGGCAAAGTTATGGCATGGGATGATCAGTGATGATAGATCGGGACCTTCCACACCTTCTCCAGCAGTTTCAGCTTCATCGGGGCCCGCATCCATCACTTATGGCACTTTCTGTGGATTTTTGAGGTCTTTTGAGGACCACGACTTCACTATGGAGGCACGATTTGGTACATTCATGATTATTTTTTGGTTATTGTGCTATGGGGATTGACCAAGGAGGGATAAAATTACCCCTTGGACCCACCATAAGCCTCTTATGATATTTTATCATCATGATTTGGTGGGATTCCCCTCTTATAGGGCGATTTTGTCCACTTATGTTATATTTTATTAGTGATCCATGTATTTCATTGTTGAGCTCATCTCAACCATTGATTGGATATTTGTATCTTTTAATCTTAGCCACTCATTCAAAAAGTGGTTAGGGTTTTGGTGCCTCTCCTTCCTATTTAAAGGAGAGAGCCTCTCATTGTAAAGGGACTTTTGGCTCTGGATTATTGGAATAGAAATTATTATTGCATCTATCTCCAGTGTTGTGGTGAATGTTTTTTTTGGTGTTCGTTCGTTGGTTCTTCCTTTGCACTGAGTTATTGGAGATCTTGTTTGCCATATCTTTTGTACCACGATTTTGCATCTACAGGTGGAGGCCGATTTGCTTGGAGGAGGAGGTATTGGTAGGGGAAGACTCTCCCTACTTCTTCTTTGGAGCTCTTCGTTGGTAACAGGGAGTATTACTGTCCCAGGACCTTCTATTTCATGTTACTATTTGCATTTCTCTTGTATTTCTTCCATACTTGATCTTACTGATTGAATCTTCATTCCTTGGTTTGACAGGTAGAGGAAGGCGCACTTGTGGACTAGGGCATCAAATCGGCAAGCAAATCAACAATCTCTCATTTGATCTCTGCGGGAATCTTCCTCAACATCAAGGCATCTCATCCACATCACTCAGGTATGATCTCAAGGTAAGTTCTATCTCCATGATCTATCCAATTGTCAAAAACACTTAAAACCCTAATTAATCAAAACCCCATTTTTACATTTTCTCAGATCTACTTAGATCTAGTGGGTTATTGGGCATAATATTGAAAACCCACCTCTATAGCATCCACGGCATCCCGGATCTATAGTTTGGTGAGGATTGGCTTCCGTTTGACCCCTCTCCCATATCAACTTGGCTTCTCCCAAGCAAGGCGCACTTCACTGATTGAGCCGGTTGACCTAGATCTAAGTGGTGGGTGTTTGAGATTCCACTTGATTTGACATCTACACATCCAATAACATACACCCAGGTTGTCCCTTTCCTGAAATTCACCTTGTGGGCCCCATTCCACATTTTAAGGGATTTAATCCCCATTTTGGGCCACTTGGAACCCTTAAACTCAGATCTACTAAGATCTAATCGTTGGATTACCACGAAATTACAGATCCATACTCCTACTTGACCGATCTACCCGGATCTAAAGTTTGGATGCCATCCGACTTGTTTTGACCCACCTAACCCCACTTTTTAGCCTCCTTGGGCAAAGTCGCACCACCTTGGAGAAATGAGTTGACTCACTTCCAGGAACTGGGTACTTGAGATTTTTGGAGATCTGAAACCGGAATAATTCAAAACCTAGGTCTAGACTGTCACTTTGTCAAATCTTGCCTTGGGGATTGCATTCCTTGTTTTAAGGGATTGTGGTCCACTTGGGTCAAACCTAGATCTAGACTCATTCATCCATCAAGACCTCTATTGCCCACTTGTCCCAAGTACTAGGAGTCCTAAACCACAAGTCAACCCTACTTTGACTCCACTTCCCAATTCCCAAGGCACTGGTTTCTCTCCAAGTTAATTCGACTTTCCTAGATTGTTGGATTGACTTGTGGATTGACCTATGCATGGTGAACCAAACCCTTGAAGCTATCATGTATCATGGTCAAACTTGTCATCTGTACTAGTTAGCCCCAATACAACCCTTAACTACCCTGCATTGGACACGGTTCCCAAGGCAGTGGACTTTCCGACATTGAACTAGTACACTAGCCCTAGATCTCACTACAAACATTATAAGTCACTCTTACATCAACAATGAACCAAAGCTATACCTATTGAACCCCTCACTTGGCTTATGACTTCAACCAATTAGGTCTAGGATAAACCATACACCTAACTTCACTTAGAAATACCCTGATTTGGTGTCTTGGTTTTGATCTCTCCTGTCGGGAGTAGATCGGGTCTCCCCCTTTGTTGTCTGGGCTAGACAACATAAAGCGAAGGTTGCCTCGACTGGCGTGACAACCATACATATTGGAGGTCGAGGTGATCGTGGTTGCACCTTTTGAGTTGCCCTTCCCTATTGCCATCCATGACTGGATCCATCCATAGGGGTAACTACATCTTAGGTGATAACAATTCCTATTGGGTCTAGTCCTCTTGTGATGATGGTCCTCTCTCTTGATATGATTCTTCTTAGTATGAGCAGTTAGAGCTTAGTCATCATTAGCCCCCATCTTCTCTTCTCTTGCTACTAGTCGAGCTTCTTCTTGGGTGCATTCTTCCCATAATCTGTTGAATGTGATTAGCTTCTTCCTGGCACATATTCCTTGAATGAATTGAGTCCTATGATCTTGGGAGACCATTCAAGGTAGTCATTACAATCTCTCATTCTTCAACTTTGTCTTCAATTGCTTCAAGTTGTTCCTTGATTTGAGAGACCCTAGTGAAGTAAGATTGCATAGTCTTTGAGTGTTGGATCTTTACATTCTTGAGTTGGTTCCTTAGTGTCATGTTCCGATTGATGTTCTTCCCTTCGAATATCTTTGTCAAAGCATTGAACATCTCTTTGGGAGTCTTCAAGGATGATACATGAGGGATGACGTGATCTTTGATGGAGTCTGCAATAATCCTTTTGGCCTTGACAAAGTTCTTCTTGTGGATTTCCTTTGCCTCTTCTCCCTCTGGTTCTGGAACCTCCTCATTGGCATACTTTTCCAATTCATTCTCTTTTAGGACAAGAGAAATTCTGTACTTCCATGCGCGAAAGTTATCAGCTCCCTCAAGCTTGGTATGATTTGTCATTTTGAAATGAAAACCTCAAATAGAAATAGCAAGTAATTAGATCTTACCAATTTGAGATGGCCAACCTGGTTCTGGCGTTGGTTGACCTAGGGTTTGTCAGAGAAACCCTAATTTTCCAAACTTGGAATCTTGAACTTCTGTTTGGATAGAAAGATGCACCTCCTCAAGGCAAGTTGTCCAGTGTACTCTTTTGCCTGGATTGATGGTAGGAAACCCCAAAAGTTTGACGCCCTAGTTTTTCTTCCGGCACTAGTGACTGGGTGAAAATTGAAAATTCTTCAAATTGAATTTTGTTTCCTCCAAAAGATGTGCCCTCCTAGGGCGAGTTAGCTTAGCCCTCTTTTCTTGATGATCTGTGGAAAGAAGACCTTGAACTAGGAAGCCCTAGTTTCCCAATGTTGCACAATGCCTTCTTTTCAGGTTGGCTCTGAAACCATGTTATAGTTTGCACTTTAATTCAATTATGTTAGATCTTTAAACTGAAAGATAGGCGAGCACAACAAAACACAAGACACGAAAAAATTTGCTCGGGGAAACCATAAAGGGTAAAACCCCGCAACTTCCTTAGAAATAGATTTGTCACTAGTACAATATCAAGCAAGATAGAAAACCCAAAATATAAGATGTCTTATGCAGCTTCTCTCTTTCTCCTCCAGCGAACTTGTCTTCTCTCTCACTTGGTGCGAACTTGCTCGAGTGAGTGTGATGTCCAAATGAGAGAGTGAGCCTCTCTATTTATACTTTAAGTGTGACTGACCTAATTCCTCACTGGGGCCAACTTGCCCAACTAACTGGGCCGGCCTTTCCTACAGAGACTCAAAAATACATTTTACATTTGACCTTTGGGGAACTATTGCCCCAACTTACAATGGAGGTTTTACCTCGATATTCTTACATGAACAAATATAATAATGGCATCCTCGAATGGAGGAAAAACATCTCCAACGGAGGTATAATAAAAGTACAATAATAATGTAATAATAATATACAAAAGAATCTCTTCTGAAGTTACATTTACAACAACATTACAAACTAGACTCGGGCAAGTCAATAAAGATGAAGGATGGTCTCTACGTACCAGGTTTGAAGAAAAATCGTCTCTCTATTTCAGCCTTAGATGTTAAAGGACTTCGTGTTGCATTTGTTGATGGCCAAGTTCTAATGTGGCCAAGAGGAAAGACAATAATTGATGCAACAGTAATTGGAGAGCAAGAGGGAGGCCTATACAAGTTAAAAGGACAACGAGAACAAGCATTGGTTCATGACTCCATGGAACCAAGCGAATTATGGCATAGAAGTCTTGCACATGTACATTATAGAGCACTACCAATTGCAAGCAAGGCAGTATCGGGTCTACCAAATATTCAAACAAAATATGAAGGCATTTGCAAAGGATGTGCACAAGGGAAGAATGTGAAGAAGTCATTTCCTAGCAGTGAAAAAAAGGCAAAGCGAATCTTGGAGATAATTCACTCAGATGTGTGTGGGCCCATGTCTTCCAGCTCATTAAGCGGGTATGTATACTATGTTTCTTTCATAGATGACTTTTCTCGTAAGACATGGATTTATTTCTTGAAAGGCAAAGATGAAGTGTTTAGCAAATTCAAGGAATTCAAAGCCTTAGTCGAAAATCATACTGAAAGTAAGATCAAGACTTTACGATCAGACGATGGCAGAGAATTCACCTCAGAAGAATTCAAGGACCTTTGTGGGATTAAGAGGGATTTGAGCACTCCTTACAATCCTCAACAAAATGGCGTTGCAGAACGTAAGAACAGAACAATAATGGAAGCAGTGAAGGCAATGCTCCATGATCAAGACCTCCCAATGCACTTATGGGCAGAAGCAGCAAGAACAGATGTGTATGTACAAAACGGTATACCTCACCGGGTATTGAATAACAAGACTCCAAAAGAAGCTTTCTCAGGAGAGAAACCGAAAGTCATCCATCTCAGAATATTTGGTTGTCCTATGTACATACACATCCCAAAAGAAAAGAGAACAAAACTAGATCCTTTAGGAAAAAAGGGCATACTCGTGGGATATAGTGACACATCAAAAGCTTATCGAATATATTTCCCAGGATTCAAAAAGATCGAGATTAGCAGATATGTAACTTTTGATGGATACTCAGCCGACAACAAGTCAAGACAATTACCCACTGAAGAATATGAAGAACTTGAAGTTCCCAAAACCAGAGACACAATTATGGAAGAGACAATCCAAGAAGACCACGAAGACCACGACATAACAAAACCACAAGAACCTATAGATCCACCTCGTGAGAAGAACTCCCACAAGAGAAGACCAGCATGGGCACGTGAAGCAATACAAGATGCAGAGAAGTATGGTGCTCCAGATGGGACACTCAGAGAAAGCAAGAGACCCAAACCATACTCCAGCTATGTGGCCCTATTATGTGACATCATTGATAAAGAACATTCCAAATATGAGGAAGCAGCAGAAAAGAAGGAATGGAAGGATGCCATGATCGAAGAGTACCAGTCGATTATGAAGAATGATGTCTGGGAGATAGTTCCGAGACCAGAAGGGAAGTCTGTTGTGACTTCAAAATGGATCTACAAGATAAAGCATTCTACAGATGGTAGCATCGAAAAACACAAAGCAAGAATTGTGGCACGTGGCTTCTCCTAGAAAGAAGGCATAGACTACGAGGAGACATTTGCACCTGCAGCAAGATACACTTCCATCAGATCTATACTTGCTTTAGCCGCAGTAATGAAATGGAAGGTACACCAGATGGACGTCAAGACATCATTCTTGAATGGTGTAGTCGAAGAAAAAGTGTATGTGGAGCAGCCACAAGGATTCAAGACACATGACAGACAGACTCATGTGTGCAAGCTAACGAAAGCCTTGTATGGTTTGAAGCAGGCACCCAGGACTTGGTACGGCAAGATGGACAGTTTTCTAATGAGCCTAGACTTTACCAAGAGTAAAGCAGATTCCAACCTCTACTTCAAGGTTGAGGGCAGAATACCAGTAATATTACTACTGTATGTAGATGACCTGTTCGTAACAGGAGAGGATGAGCTCATTGGAGATACAAAAAAAGGCTTGCCACACAGTTCAAGATGAAGGACCTGGGAATGATGCACTAATTCTTAGGTATGGAGGTGTGGCAGAGTTTAGATGGAATTTTCCTTGGTCAAGGAAAGTATGCAGTAGAGATTCTGAAGAGGTTCGGAATGATGGACTGCAAGGCAATGACCACACCAATGGCATCGAACTTGAAGCTACTATGTGATGCTTCTTCAGAGACAGTTGATGCCACGATGTATAGACAGATGATTGGTTTCTTAATGTACTTGACGAACATGAGACTAGACATATGCTTTGCTGTGAACACCCTAAGCCAGTTCTTGACAGATCCAAGACAAGTTCACCTGATTGTTGCAAGGCATGTATTGAGGTACCTGAAGGGTACAATTGAGTATGGGCACAAATATGCGATGGATCAAAAGATTAACCTACATGGTTATGTTGATTCAGATTGGGTAGGCAGTGCCATGTACATGAAGAGCACTTTGGGATGCTGCTTCAGTTTGGGATCCGACATGATCTCTTGCTTTAGCAGGAAGCAATCATGTGTGGCACTACGTACAGCCGAAGCAAAGTATATTGTAGCATGTGCGGCTACTTATGACGGAGTATGGCTTCGGAAGCTACAGTCAGATTTATTTGATCTCGAGTTAGAGGCGACTTGTATCTTTTGTGACAACTAGAGTTGTGTAAAGTTGTCTAAGAACTCGGTGTTCCTTGACAACTCGAAGCATATTGAGATCAAGTACGACTATATCCGAGATATGGTGCAGAGAGGAGCAGTGAAGCTCCAATATGTGGTGACAGACAAGCAAACAGTCGATGTGTTGACCAAGCCGTTAGCAAGAGTGAAGTTTGAGTACTTCGGAGAGAAGCTTGGTGTTATCCAGATCGATGTTCCTCGAAAGAGGTAGTGATGTGACAGGTTCGGAAGACGCAGATGCACCAGGGTTGTATCTTACATGGTGGAAGACGCAGGTGGTCTGAAAGAACATAATGCATCTGGGATGCTCCTGGGTTGTATCCACATGTTTGAATACATTGGTGGTCCACGGGTCATAAAGCATCTGGGATGCACCTGGGTTGTATCTTACACGGTGGAAGACGCAGGTGATCCAAAAGGACGTAATGCATCTGGGATGCTCCTGGGCTGTATCCACATGTTTGAAGACGCAGGTTGACCGAGAGAGTCGTAATACATCTGGGTTGTATCCACGGAGTGGACGACGCAAATGTTTTTGGGTT
Source organism: Larix kaempferi (assembly GCA_027924585.1). NCBI lineage: Eukaryota > Viridiplantae > Streptophyta > Pinopsida > Pinales > Pinaceae > Larix > Larix kaempferi. Next base: position 8,540,941 of record BSBM01000589.1, on the reverse strand, counting down.
GTATCCATTGGGTGGAAGACGCAGGTTGACTGAGAGAGAGACGTAATATATTTGGGTTGTATCCACTGGGTGGAAGACGTAGATGTTCCTGGGCTGTATCCATTGGGTGGAAGACGTAGGTTGTCTAGTGGACATGATATATGCACCTGGGTTGTTCTCCGCATGAGATGATGAGATGATGCGGATACGATGAGATGATAGTAGGAGACAAAGGCGATTGTTGTGGCAATGTAATATGTGGTCCTAGGATTTACCTACTTGATGGCTTGCTCGTATAGATGATGAAGTACTAGATGAGAGCTAGGCCTACATCCAACATGAAAAAGGGTTGGCTCTATAGAACTTCTCATGATGGGTAGATTCGAGAGATGTCACTAGTCAATGATCAACAAGATGAGAATTGTTGCAGCAATGATGACGATGTTCCAGCGATGATGATGATCTAGCGATGATGACGTTGTCCAGAGATTGTATCCAGCTGTGATGATGACTATGTCGAGAGAATACCTTACTAGTTAAGAGGGAGTGTTGTTGTAAATGTAACTTCGGAAGATATTCTTTTGTATATTATTATTATATTATTATTGTACCTCCGTCGGAGATGTTTTTCCTACATTCGGGGATGTCATTATTGTATTTGGTCATGTAAGAATATCGAGGTAAAACCTCCATTGTAAGTCGGGGCAATAGTCCCCAAAAGGATAAATGTAAAATGTATTTTTGAGACTCCCTAGAACAGGTCAGCCCAGTCAGTCAAGGAAGTCGGCCCCATTGGGGAATTAGGTCAATCACACATAAAGTATAAATAGAGAGGCACCCTCTCTCATTTGGACACTACACTCACTCAAGCAAGTTCGCACCAAGGAGGAGAAAAGACAAATTCGTTGGAGAAGAAAGAAGGAAGCTGCAGAAGTCATCTTATCTTTTGGTTTTGTATCTTGGTTTGATATTGTACTAGTGACGAATCTATTACTGAGGAAGTTGCAGGGTTTTCTCCTTTATGGTTTCCCTAAGGAAATTTCTCATGTCTTTTGTGTGTTGTTGTGCTTGTCTATCTTTCAGTTTAGAGATCTAACATAATTGAATTAATGTACAAACATTAACATATTTTTACACTATTGGTGCATATTGACTGTTTGCAGTGGAGACTATACAGCTTATTATGGGTGGTTTTTCCTTCAACAAACACTATCTTGGTGTTTCATCACTTATTTGAATCGAACCCTGGACTCATAAGTTGCAAAAAATGTGGACTGGTTTATATGATTGCCTACAATGAATTGATATACAGCGGTGTTCAAGTATAAACTGTGGATCTAAAAAGGTTTAAATTATTTATAAGTAAATTACTTGTGCAATTAACTAAACATTTACACTGTAGTAATGTAACTAGCAAATATTATAAAATTTAACAAATATTACAAAGTATTTACAAAATAACAAGATAAAATAATATGACTCTTAACAAAATAAACTAATATAACTAACCTATTAAATTATTTATAAAATAAATTAATGTGACTAAGCAACTAATATTAACAAAAACTAATCTAACTAACTTGTTAAATAAAAATAATGTAATGAAAAGGTAACTATCCTATTAAATATTTAAAGGTTAAAAGTAAAGTAATGTGACTGTCTATTAGGTTGACAAAAGTTTAAAGATTAAAAAAACACAATAAAATAATACCATTCAATAAAGTGAAAGTCTACCTTTATTAACATGTGTTAATATCCTACGAACCTTTATCGAATCATCAACATCACTTATGTTATTTTTAGCCAGTTATGGAATCATGAATATCCTAACTATATACACATGCACTTTATTCTAAATAAAATTAAAATATGATACACGACATCAAGGAATTATACAAGGAATGACACGCTCAGTTTATACACCTGCGCTGTCTCTTAAACGTTGGAAATCTATGAAGCCAGATGCCTGTACGCTACACTAGCTGTCAGGTTATTAAAAATGGTGTTTAACGATGAGGTGATTTCAAAGGTCTGATGAGTGTATATCACAGGAGGTATTAAAAGTAAGCCACGCTATCTTCTAAAAAATCATGGTATGAATTAAGGTTTGAATTATTTACAGGGATTCGGTATGGATTTGTATACATGAAGTGGAGTGAATATACAGTAGACGAAGGGATTTGCATACACCTCTCTCATTGAGCATTTGCAGATGTCCCAGAAGAGTCCAACCGGTCGGAGGACTCCAAGCCAAAGGATTGTCCTATAGATGATGTCAAGGATCACATTTCCAATACTGCTTATGAGTTTGATTATGCTGATTTAGATTAGTGATATGTAGTAGGCCAATAGCTTGTAGCATGTTGTTTTTTGGACTCAGAGGCAATTTAGAGCCTCATTGATTATATTTTTTATTTCAAATATGTATTATGCTCTGCCATTTTGATATATTCAGCCTTACATGGCATAGACACCAGAAGATTTTGCATATTGTCTCTAATGGTTTTGAATCACGGTTAGGATTGGGAGCCTTTAAAATATTTTTCATTAAAATTTTAATATTATGTAAACCAAGTCATGAAATTGAAACCGATCTGATTTAGAGCCAAGTCTAAGTTGACCCTCAGCTGATTCCAAGTCCGAGTTTTAAAACATTAGTATGTTATATGTGAGATTCTCCATCTTCTTATTCTTGGGTTACTTGATTGCTGTAATATCTCGTATATTCTGATGTAAGGATCTGTGTATGAACTTTAAAGGGCACTTATGCTCCCTTGGCAGTTGCTATTTTCTCACTGACCAATAAAGAATATGTTGTCAGTTCATTAAGAGGTTGCTGCTCTTTTTTCTGCTCATGGTAAACACATCCTAATTGTTCATATGTTGTGCTTGTCGTCACGAGCACCTTTGGAAGGGCTCTCCTATAGTTTTCTGCAATTTGGGCATATTTATATCAACCCTACTATGCCTTCTTCCATCTTGTCTGAACCCTCTTGAATGTTAACTTTGACTCCAGTGCCCATTGGAAAAGAACTTGCCTTGGTCCACAATCACTTTTGATTTTAATCAAAAGTTCATCTTACACCTTTACTTAGGTATTTTCCCCTTGTGTTGAAGGAGAGTCGGCCTAAAGAGAGAAAAGGTGGTGTTGTTGTGACATTGGACAACCCTTCTAAGTTCCCCTAGGGCTAAACTTGTGCTTCAGGGCTTTATCATGTTCAGTGCAAACTTGAAGGGCAACACTCTCGAAAGCCTAGCTAGGGCAACCTCCACAAGCTAGCACCACACCAACTATCAAACCCTAGCCACCAACTCCTCCCAGCTAGGAATCACTCCAAACCAAAGTTGGCCACTCCATCAAAGATCCAGAACTAGCAAGCATATACATCGACAAGTCCTATTTGGCACCTACAATCACATCAAACAAGTGTACAAGACTCAAGAGTAAATAAAATATTCTTCCACTATATTCCCCACATCAAGCACTCCAAGTAATACCAAGGTTTCAAATGTCACAAAACCCTAGTCTTCTCTCATAAGAACTACAAAAACAAGAGCTCCCTTTGCTATGGTAGGGCTTATCTTAAACACTAGCATCACTTGTCCTCTTAGGGAAAACCCTTAACCCTAACTCCTTCCTTGCATCCAGACAAGAACCCTAGAGAACTATACAACACTACAAAGTAGAATGAAGTAACATATGTAGGAGTCAAGTTCGCTCTAGATCTCACATTTCCAATACATGATGATGTGATGAATGAATGAATGAAAAGATATCCTTCCTTTATATATATAATAGGTGAAGCAGGCCAACAATAATAAAGTGGACAAGGTCCACAAGCAAGCAACCTAACTAATCACTAGATAGGCCCACATGCGAAGCTCTCTAACTCCAAGGTGGCACATGTCAAGCTTCCAAGGTAGCACGTCCATCAAGCAAGGATCCCAAGGTGACAGATCCACAAAACAAGGTGCAACGCTCCTGTTCTAAAGGTCTCCAACAATCCAACTCTTCAACCTAAACCATGTACTCCTTTGAATCCACCATGCCTCCATGAGTGCCCTCCACACAAGCGCCCTCGACTCAAGCAAAAGCCACCATCTACGCAACCAAGCAATCGCATGCTACCTATGGCTCAATGCCCTACTCCTAAATTCCCTGACACTCCTCCATATTGGTCCTCCTCCTAAGCATCCAAGCAAGCACTTTGTGTGCACCTCATGAACAATACCACCATGCCACATAGGTTTCTAAACTCCTAAGGATGTGCACCACATAAGCATCAAATCAAGGTATAGCAATCCATAAGTAAGTTATCTCCAATGTGCATGTTTACTACAATACAACCAAGGGTAGACACCACAACATACACTCCACATCACATAAAGCACCGCTAGGTACGGTATAAAATTATAAATACTTTTAGAGCAACCCCAAAGCCTAAGATCCCTAAAAGCTAATTTGACCCCCTTGAGACTAAATTCCCAAAGGGCAATTTTAAGTAGCAAAAAGAATTAAATTGATATGTGACTTAATTAACATCTTTGATCACTTTATTTAGACCACTAACACAAAATTACTATGCTAAGTATAATCCAATATAATGAGTAGTCAATATAATACATAAAACACTATCACCATGAACATAATGAAAACCAATGGTGCTTCCATGTTGATTTTTTAATTTTTCAGGCAACAAACAATTAAACAAATCACATCTTAGGGCATTTTTTATCACTATGGTACTAGTTGTGGTGATTATAAAACAATGAATTAGACATCTTTAATAAATACTAATACATCTTGCCAAAAACTGTAATTTTACAACCAACAACTATTAGTTATACCAAATACTACAATGTACTTCATCTATAACAGATTATACAATCATCCATGAATACTACAAGGCTAGACGAAAATCGTAAATTTCTTAATCAATAAAATTTACCTCCAGCATGACCCATGCGACGACCAGGCGGTGCTGTAAGTCCAGCAATAAATGAAACAATAGGTTTTTGGGTTCCGCTTTCCTAAACAAGATGAAACCACCAAAACAACGTAAAATTAGATCACATGAAAGAATAGACTACAAAGCAAAATGTGGGTAAAACGTAAAGTCTTCCAAAACCATTGTAAATTTGTGGAAAACTATATGAAGTTATGTTTGCCACGAGAGAGAAAAGCATTGCACACAAAAAACACTCTAAACTGTAAAACAAATCTTTGAGAGAAAACTTAAAACTCTTGATTAGGCTTTCTTCCTAAAGGAAATACTCTTTCTTGTATCATATGTCAAGTCATTTCAAATGAGGCAGCAAAAATATTCAAACTTGATGTTATTAGCTTTTGTAATGATGGCTACCTCTCCAGGTTCATCGCAACCACAGCTAAAATCTATGGGCTTCTCTTTTCTCATCCCTAAATAAGTCCAAGATGACTTCATAATATTTGGCTTATCCTTTTCGATAGGGATTATCCTCCAACACATGTTTTTGATTCTCTATTTGCTATCTTCTCTATTGCAGGTCATCTCTTTTAAAAAAACAGTGTTTTATTTCAATAGACTAAGCCATGATTTTGCATGCAATGACATAAACTTTATTTTCACAAGGAATCAAATGGGTAGACTTTCATACAAAAAACGATAATGTAAAAAAAGTTAGTAGGATTCTGACAGAACCTAGACAAGCTATAATCCATACAAAACCAATAAAAAACAATAATGTAAAAAAAGTTAGTAGGAATCTGACAGAACCTAGACAAGCTATACTCCATACAAAACCAATAGACAGGCATCACACATTCAAAGCCACAAGGGAACTAAAAGAATGATGATGCATAATAACATCTACAATATTACTCTCTCAACCTCTTGAAAAAATTGGTTACACGCATCCTTATTTATAGGAATTCTATGGGACCGAATAAAAAGCAAGTAGAAACAAGACAAAGGTGGAGATCCCACCTAAGGTGTTCTCTTAGCTAAATGCATTTAAGCATGCAACTACCATGATGACTTACCTCATTAAAAAAGGTGCACATAATAATTATGGAATGTGCACATGGTTATCAAAAATATAGATCCATCTTCACTCCGGATCTACCAAGCACCGAGAGGGATCAAATTCCTTGAGGTGCAAACCTTTCCTCAAATTTTACACTTCAAGAGATTTGATCCCTGTTGGCCTTGGTAGATTCAGAGTTAAGATGGATCTATACTGGTTTAATATGTAAATATCTCGTATGTATTCAAATCCCTAGTATATAAATCATGGTTTAATGATGGCTCGACTCCCATATCGCATAAGCAAGAAGTCTCCAAGTTTTATTGATTTTTTTTGGTTTTAATTGATTGGAATAAATATCTCTTTAGTTTTGAAGTTTAGGTTAGGGCCGACATTAGAGTGCCATGTGTCACTTCACTTTTTCATTTTAGGTTAGGGCTGACATTGTAAAAAAATTATTTACTTAATATTTTTTTATTTCATTAAGGTGCCACAAGTCAGCTTCATGTTGAGCATGGAATTACACTTCTCCCTCGTACTGGGTTGTAGAAAACGCCTCTCAACGCAATAAAGTATGCACGTGCACAATAACCTTAAGAAAACTACCATGAATCTAAGTAAACTTAAAACATAAGATGTAAATCCACCAACAACTCTCTTTAGGTACCACTCGTGAAAGAGCAAGAGGTAAGGCTAAACCTTTGATATGGGTCCCAGCGACAAGGCCATGTCAGGTACCCACGTACAATATCCTCAACAAAAACCCCATAAGAAGAGAAAATGAAGGGAGGAGGAGAAGAACTAGCCCCCAAAGGAGAAATTATGTCACCTCAAGCAGTACACAAAGAAGTACATATCCAATCTCTCACAAGGGCTTAGTGAAGTCAGAAGATGTCTTCCTCGTGCAACTCTATTGGACAGTACTACAAATCAATGATCTAATCATGAATCAATTGTCATATGTAGTGCATATGGACTTCAATAGCTTCTTGCATTGATGCTCAACTAGATTTCTAGAAATTTTAAGAGTATTCTAATTATCACGCCAAGCAATCCTAGGTTGCTCTTGTTGAATGCCAAACTCTAATAAAACTTGTTGAGACCAAATGGACTCGCTACCAACATTAACAACTACAACGTACTTTACCTCTATGTACTTTACATGTCGACTTGCCTTGCATAGCTACATCACCTTGGGTCAACATTGTGCATGACTTCATCATTGGAGCTTGACACTTGTACTCCAAAGTGGACCACTTCACTTGTGTGTGAATTACTTATGTTTAGTAAGCTTGCTTGTAAGGTTGGGTCGACCTATATTATATTGTTGGCCTCCCTTACTTCTCAGATAAATAGAAGAGGGAGAGAATCTTTCCAAATGTGACACATCACACATTCATTTGTATCTCTTCTTTGAAGTGTTCTCTTAGTGGAGGTGGGTGATTTCCCTCTCTTAAGATTCTTCTTTGTACATTTGATCTCTCTCTTGGGAGCTAGGGTTTCTTGGTCTCTTGGACAATCTTGGATTATAGGGTTAGGGTTCAATCCCTTGGAGGCTAAGGATTAGGATTTGGAAACCCATGGATGTATTTGAGGAAGAAGAGGAGGAGGACAACTTGCCTCAAAGATAGTGTTGGAGGGATCCTTGCACTTGGAGGATCTAGGGTTTCTTGACTAACCCTAGTTAAGACATCATGGGTGGTTGGATTTTGTCCTAGCCTTGAAAGGAGGCTATAGTCTTAGTCATCACATTCGGCAAATTTCAACCTTGAAATTTGAAATTCGTCGAACTTCAATCAAATTTGAACTTGAAACCGAAGTTCATAGTCGAACTTCAAGCCGAACTTCAACTCGAATTTGAACTTGAAGGCAAACTTTAGGGTGAATTTCAAGGCAAATTTAATCAAATTTATTTAAGAAAATTATTTAAATGTGAAAAAAGACAAAAAAAACCTAACCTAAATTCCTAAATTGTTAACAAGATATCATCATTTTGAATTGAAATATAATAATATATGTTAATGTTGGCATGAAATTTTCATTTTATCATATATGTTTAATGAGTGCCTAGAATATATGTATATATTAAAATTTTGAAATATATAGTCTCTCGAACTTCAAGGTCACCATATTCGAACACAAACTCACCAGATGACTTAGGCTATATATATATACACCTTATATATATATATATAGAGAGAGACCAGGTGACTTAGGCTATGTTGTGTGTGTGTGTGTAGTATTATATATATATATATATATATATATATATATATATATATATAGAGAGAGAGAGAGAGAGAGAGAGAGAGAGAGAGAGACCAGGTGACTTAGGCTATGTTGTGTGTGTGTGTGTAGTCACTAAAACTTAATGTTGAATTTTATCACCAATTTTTTCATTGCCGAATTTTTGTTGAACTTCAAGGTCACCAAATTCGAACATGAACTCAAACCAAGTGACTTAGGCTATGGTATGTATGTACTTCATTCATTGATAATTAATATATATATATATCAGTGTAGTCAGACTCGGACTCGGCAAATACTCGACTAGCTTGGGGCTTGGTAGACTCAGTAACTCGGATAAGACTCGACAAAGACTCGGCAAATATTAAAAAAATATATATATAGTAACTTTTGTGCTAAATGGCCCCCTGTAGTAACATGTGTGCTAAATGGCCAGATCAGAAGCATAATGTAGGCTACCATCACGGCCACAGGCCTGTAGGTTGTCCCCTATGGCTGCCTACAGGCCTGTAGGTTGTCCCCTATGGCTGCCTACAGGCCTGTAGGTTGTGATGGCAGCCTCCACAAGTTGCCAAAAGGGCCAAATTTTAAATTTTAAAATAAAACATAAATAAGTTAATATAATTAATAATTCTCGAAATCAATCGAGGGTCAACTCGAAATCGGAATCGAAATCAGTCATAAATTGATCTATTTAAATTTAATGAATCGGTTTACTCAAAAATACATAAAATATTCAAATTTTAAAGAAAAACAACATTTTCAAGATTTTAGGGTGGTTGTTATGACCCAGACCTACTGTTTGAAGGCCAAAGAACACCTAGACTTGTTGTTTAGGGCTGCTTTCATCCACAGTACTGCCCATCATTTACTTTAAGCCTTTAAGGTGATTTTCATGACTTTTGACTGCTGCAAAGGTCACAACAGGCACAGGTTTGCTTCAAAATTGTTGTACGAGGGTTTGAACAGCTTCAACCTAAGTTGCACGAATCGGGGAAACAAGGACAAAACGGGGAAACTTTGAAACAGGGGAAACGTGACCCCCCAAAATTTTGGAAACGAGGAAACACAACATATATATATCTATATATAATAAATGAGCAAGGACATTTAAGTAAATGAATGAGAAATATAAATCATCAATCATACATGTCAGCGAATCATTGCCTATATTGGGATCCTATTCATCAATAGCACCCTATGCCTCTCTCCTCTAGGCTCTAGCCCTTGCCTTTAACTCGAATTTCAAAGTTGATCCTCCAAGGACATTAGTCAACAGCTCAAAACCCTACAATTTTGATGAAACTTCCTAATCCAATCGTTAAAATAAGGTAGAAAAAACATCCCATGCTTAATAAGTGATTTTGCATGAGTGAAGAGTACATTATTATTAAGGTCATGACAGAGGAGTTCAACAATCAACACCACCAACATCAAAGTACATATAGCGGTTGATGTGTTTGATTAAATGCCAATTCCATACCCTCTACATGATAGAATTTGGTGGAAACCTTGCAATCCTGAAATCCTAAAAACTATTAATTCTGTTAAATTACGAATGGGATCTAAAATTCTATGTTTTGCATATGAAGTCCAATGAAGTTGGAACCACTCTCAAACATCCTAAAACAATTAATGGCAATGTTAAAAATTTAAGTAAAAGATAAGGAGAATGTCACTTTTACTTTAAGAATTTAACATTACTATTAATATCACCAAATACTACTGCACCATGAGGATATTGCATTGTTTTTTTGAGTCCACGGGCACCCAGGCAAACTGCTAAATAAACTGGCCGATTTTATACATAACTCGACCGATCAGACCGGAATCGACCGACTCAATGTCCAAATTGGCTGAACCGGTCGATCGAACCAATTTGCAGACCAAGTTGATTCGGTTCCTTATCAAACCGGTAGATCGGTTGATTCCGAAACCGGTTTGGCTGATTTTTTAAACTTTACTTTTGGCTGCCTGTGGAGGCTGCCATCACGGCCCACAGCTATAGGCTGCCACAGGGGGCAGGCTACAGGCCTGTGGGCCATGATGGTAGCCTCCACAGGCTGCCAAGGCCCAAAACATAAAAAATTTAAAATAAAACATAAAAATTTTAAAATACAAAAAAAAAAACACCACCGACCTGAACTTAGCCCGTCGATGGTAGATGAACTCCAGTCGATGGCAGATGATGCACCCGCGAGCTCCTTGACATTGGTCACTAAACACTAACACTGAACCTGAACCCAGTCGCCACTCTCCCACCGTGAGACACCAAAGCAGTACGCATACGCTAAGGCTCGGGCTCAAACTAAAACGTTAATGTGAATGGAGGAGTGTAAATGCCTTCTTAAAGGCTCAACGCACAAGTTTTCCTCCAATCATTCCCTCCAAATCGAAATTCACGTGGCCAACTTTCCGTTCAGTCAACAGCCACGAGGGACGCTAATCAATAGGTAATCAAACGAGTTTGGGTGAATTTACGTGAGTATGGGAGAGTTAACGCGAATTTGGAGAGTTGACGCGAGTATGAATGAGTGTCAAGTCAATGCCCCGAGTCTACAACAAGTATTCATTTCCCAACTTGCTCGGCCAGACTTGCGAGTGAGACTACACTGATATATATATATATATGAGATTTTCAGCTGTCCACATGTGCATATTGTGGATTCGATTTCGGTATTTTATCTTCTTGGGATGGTTATTTCCAACAATTAACTATCTTGTTGATTCGACATATTTAAAACAAAAAATCGTTAAGAGACTTAACACTAAGATTGAAGATAATTGTACAGTCGTCTATTGTTGTCGTGTTTGTTGTTATATCTAATGTATAGAAAGAGTTTTCAGATTTGATTTATGCATGTCAAGTTGCCTAGAGGGATGGAAACTCATTGGAATGATTGGTATCTTTTCTCCTTGAAATTTCATGAATTTTGGGGCTACTATAAGTGAATAATTGTGATTGTTCTGTTGTTTAAATGTTTTACACATTAATTTACAAAAAACCTAAAGGCTGAAAATTTACGGTTAAGATACAAGGAACCTTCTCAGAAGGTAAATTTTCAGATATGCATTAATCACCCAATGCAAATGAAATTTCAATAGTGGCCCTATCTATTGTACTTCAGAAATTAAGATGTTTGTCCATGATTACTAATGTTCATCTCTACATTAAATGCGGTGCATGTTACCCCTTATATTGAATGAGGGTTACATTGTGATTTTGATCACATGGATCAAGCTTGCAAGATGATTTATTAGATGGATTGAAGTACACGTGAACTTTGACTTAGAGATGTTGCTCTCCTTTGATTGACTTAATGTTGGGTTGCTGCTAGCAATTATTGGTTGAGGTGTTTTCATGGTACTTTGATGGACGACATAGCATGTCCCTAATAGGTGGTATCTTGACTTTGATCTGCTCTCCCCTTATTGACAATGTCCGCATGCTTGGAGCATTCTTTCTTAGCATTGACACAATTATTCAACACTTAGTGCACTTTATGGAGTGAAAACCCATAAACTTAGGGTCTCCCTAATTTTTAAAATGTTAATAGTTGTACCTTGATGACAAGTTTCCTACGATTTGTACTTTGGGATGTTAGAATTACCCACTTGAAGGGTTCATTGCATAATTCCAGCAAGATTATTGATATCCTTATATCCATTAATCTACCATGGCCATTTAAAAATCAATTGACTAACCTTGATTGACCATGTTAGCTCCACCCCCATAGGATAAAAGAGCTTTTCTTAATGCCTTGGTGTTATTTTGGTATTGGTATTAATAGATAATTCATTCATACCACGAACCAGTTTGAAGATATTTGTTGTTGGTATAACATCATGCAGGCTATGACTAGTTATATAATGAGTCAATTATTGACAATAACTTGCATTATATATCTATCCATGTGGACACTCTTTGTTGTTGGTCCATTAAGGACATATGACACAAGTATACATCATTCAGCTTTTATGTCAGAGGCTATTAGCCAGATCACAGTTTTCCAGACATCAAAGTGTTAAACCAAGGTCATTTTGGCTCATTTTGAAGTAATTATGATTTAGACTTTGGTTTTAATTAAAAACAAATCCAAAGTCTAGCCTAATTAACTTGTAAAAATAAAAAAGTTGCATATGAGCTTCTAATTTCACTTTGAAATTGCACTTTTTAATTATTTAGGAAAATTAATTTTTCCTTAGTAATTTTAAATAAACATGAGCATGGCACACTTGTGGAGGCAAAATATAATATTTTATACTAAAGCCTCGAAAAGAAAATGAATCAAGGCCAAGAATAAAAAAGTGAATGAGCAAATAAAGCATAACCCTTTATTTCAAACATGGCACATGGATCAAGCTCTTTGGGCCACACGTGTGAGCAATATTGTTAGCATTTGATAGCTCGGTGGCACTCCTGCATCAGGTGCCTAGGTGCAGGGGTCAATAACTTGGAGTCTCATTTATATTCTTAAAGTGACTTTATTAATGTGTTTTTATTAAAGTACATTTTTTATGTGACTTTATGATTTAAAAATGAGTCGCACTTTATTATGTTTTTAAAGTGACTTTAAGTCATAAAGTGTACTTTTAAATATTTAGGGTAATATGACTTTTCAAAAGAAAAAATTTGTTGTAAAGTTCACTTAGGAGATTTAAGTGAGTGAGAGATTAGATCCCAGCCATAGATCTCTGGGCCAAGATCTAATCTCGTCCATTAAAGTTGAAAAGACATGAGAGTAACCCTAATAGGGTAAATAAAAGTGCATGAGACTTCATTTGGGCACATATTCCAAAGAGAGAGTTCTTGGAGTGGCTCGATTTCCAAGGAGGAGCTTGGCGAGGAGTGTGTGAAGCACTTGAGCAAGAGAATGTGAAGAATGAGGGTGTCATACAGCAAGAGATTTGCTGCTGTTAGCACACATTTCGAGGGCCTGTAGCAGCCTATCAGTCCGTACAGAAGAGGAGGGTGACTGTGCACACAAACCGAGAGGAGTATTGCTGCCTGTGATGTCTGTACAGTGAGCATATTTCCTGTAGCAGACTCTGGAGTTTCTGGCATGCATTTAAAGGTTTGGAAAGGCACAAAAACCTAGGTTCTGTTCTGAAATTTAATGCTGCAATTTCATGACTGTTGTACTCTCTGAAATTTCTCTCAAGCTCAATAAAATTTCTCATGCATGCTGGTTTTCCCCAGGGGTTGGGGGGGTTTTTCCAGGGTCATTGTTGACCAAAATCCTGTGTCTTAATTTGTATGACAGTCTGCTGGTTTTTTTTATGATTTTCCGCTGCTAAATGTACTTTATGAACAGTATATCAGCCATAGCACATGTCTATTTAATGCTCGGAAAAATTACATTGGCTTAGTTTACCCTTGAAAGGTGATATCAGTGGTTCATGAAGTGTTTGACAAATCTGTCTATGAACTGTGTGTAAGCAGATTTCTGAGTTTTGTCATTTTTCAACAAATATAAGGAAGTGGTTGGGCCAAAAAGGGGATAAAAATTCCAACACATGGTATTTTTATGAGTTAGTTATGGTATTTTATCTTTTGCCCCTTGTATTTGGTCTTTGCCCTATAGTATTGGCAGTGACACATGGTATTTGGCACTTTTTAATATTTTTCCTCCTAGAAAGATGGATGCGCCCCACTTGGGCAAAATTATTCAAAAGCATTTTATTATTTTTGTAGTTTGAGATGAGATCTAAGCCATCGATGGCTAGATCTTCTTGAAATCATCCAAATGAGAAGATAGATTTTATTGAAACCACTTTTGACTCTTAACAAGCCTAAAGTGCCCTCCTTGTGCTATAAAACGAGAGGTATTAGCCTTAGCAAATGGTCAAAAAAATTCTAGGGAATAAAATCTTGTTAATTTTTTTGGGCTAGTAGCTTGTCCTTTTAGAAAAGATTCTCAATATCACTTGGATATGTTTCAAGTTTTTGATGTGGGTAATGTAAGTTTCCATGGAGGTAATATTGTTTTAATGTTATTTAATTAACTGATATCACATTAGTAGGAATATGATTGATGGTTTTCCTCCTTTTCACTAACATTGTTTGATTTTGATCTTGCTAATTCTTGTTGTTGTTGTTTCATTTTGATCTAGGGTTTATAGGTTTGGTGAGATTTGAAGATCTTAATGTCGATGTTTCTCCATAATTGCAGCATCGGGCAACATTCTATAGATATTCCCCCGGAGAGGTCATGAGAAGTGACCAATGGTTGGTAGAGGATGGCCCCCGCATAGCCTTGATTAGTCATGAGAAGTGACTAAGAGTAAACAAGGCTCGAGACACTTAATCTAAAGAGTGCTCCGAGAAGGAAACTTGACGTCACATTGCAATCTCTGAAAAGGAGTACTTCGAGAAGGAGTGATCTATTCTATATTAAAGTGAGTTGACTTGTTTATTTTGATAGGGAGTTTTATCCCCTTGTGGAATATACAAGTCTAATCTAATGTTAAACTTTACATAGGCTCTAAGAAGTGTCTGTGACTTTTTAGAGTGGGGTCAAATCAACATTAGAGCTCAATGGGTGAATTTGATCTACATGTGAAGAGATGAACATCAACAAGGAAAACTTTTTAATGATGAAGAAATAACCAAGAAGTCAAGTCAACCATTGAAGTAGTCCTAAACAGCATTAAAGAAGTCACAAAAGAAAGATTGAAGACAAATAGCAAGTCGGCCCTGAAGATAAATAAAAGATGAAGATCAAAACTGGCAAGTCGACCCCAAAATGAAAGAAGACAGGTTGGCCCCATAGTGAAATTATAGGTCAATTAAAGAATATACATAAAGGTTCCAGCATTTCATTTTTACATCATCACAACATCTTTTCTCTCTCCACTTGTGTGCATCTACAAGAAAGGCCTAGCAAAGGCAAGAAGAAATATTTTGGGTTCTCTTCGTCTCCCTAAAAGTTCGCTACCCTTGTTAGGGTTTCTTGTAAAGGAGGGTGAACCTCTCATGTGCTAGGGTTCATCTTCATGAATGGTATTATACTTGAATTGGATTAATTTCTTCTAAGAAAAGATGGTTGGGTTTCCCAGGATAAAATTTTGAATCTCTTATGCATGGTTATCTTTCAGTGATCCTTGTTTTATTGTCGCTGCAAATGAATGGTGATATTTCTTTCAAGTGTAACTATGGGATGAAATGAATGCTTGAAAGATTTGAAAATTGTACTGTTGATTAAAAATTCAACACTTAAAGAGATATCTACATGGAAGCCACATATTTGGATTGACCTTGCTCCTCCTCTTGGTGGGTGGTCAACCACTTTACAGAGCCTCTTCAACTTCCTTGACTCCATTTTCCCCATTTTTCCTCTACCATAGCACTAGTCTACAAAACTAATTTGATGGTATGATCTTCCCAAATTTTTCTTCCCATAAAAAATTCTAAAAAATTATCTCTACTTATTTGCATGCTTGGAATTAATATAAGAAAACATAACTAAAAAAATTGAAATTTTCTAGGATAAAATTTATTTTTTTATCTTAAAACCCTATGATTCATAAGCTAGCCAAGGTCATGATTTAAAAAATTTCTAAGCATGTATTTTTTTCAAATGGTATTTTATTGAAAATCTTATACTTGTCAAAGTGATAGTTTTCATCAAAATTTGGTTTAATAAAATCAATTGTTCTTGTACAAGAGAAATATCTTGTATGTTTACTATGAGCAATTAATTTCACATAGATAAATTTGAACTAAGCCTTCAATAAATTTCTTATATACAATTGTACAAATTGGGCTCTTTCAATTCAAGATTAATTTTGGTTACATTGTGGTAAGTGAGGATTAATAGAAAATCCCAACGCTTTGGTTTGGAAGTCTTATTGATGATCTTCTAATCCAAATCGGCCATATTAAATCTCCACTGTGACATGGTTTAAAGAATTAATTTCAATGTATTGGTGCTTAGAATATGGTAATATCATTAGAGAAAATTTGAGGTCTAAAATGGGCTTTCTAAAGAAAATAATAAAATAATAATATGGATTTTTTTATGCATTTCTCATTTTCACGGGGTGGGGTACCTCAAAAGTATGCAGTGTGGGTACTCCTTGGATGCGGAATTAAATTTCGCATCTAACAAGTGCTCCCGCTCAAAATTTGAGTAAAACGATAGGGAGATATGTTGAAAATACGAAGAAAAAAAGGTAGTTTTTCTCTTTTCATCCAAAAAAACTAAATATTTTTGTATTATTTTAACTATTATTTTATGTCAAATATGCCATGTCAACCATTATGGTTGACTTTTTTCTTGAAATTCTATTGGTTCTTGAATTCAATGGCTCCTTTTCTCATGAGGTGGCTTGTTTTCTTATGAGGTGGCTTGTATTCTTATAAGGCACATTTTAGACCCCCCACATTTGCTCTAATGAAGGCAATAAGAATTAAATTAGCTTAATGCCCTCTCTAAAAAGGTAATTTTGATCGAAATGTTAAAATTCTCATATGATGTTGACATCATCACCAAGTTGAAATTGGTTTTATTCCCTTTGGTCTCTTGTAATAATTTTATGTTGAAAGGAGGGGAAGCCCAAAACTTGAGTCCTTCATAAACTTAAATGATAATATTTTAATGCTTTATTAAACTCGTGAGAAAAGTTACTTTATTAGTTCACTCCTCAAAAATTGAAGTTGATATTTTATAAGGGACACATTATGAGCAAATTTCTATGTTCCAATCTCTCTTATTAATTTATTGTAAATTTTATCAAGAGATCACTACTACCTCTGGATAGCCCTAAGATCTCAAGCAGTTTGAGTCTCTGTAAATCAATAATACTCTAAAGACTTAAGAATCAAATGTTATAGATCTCTTTACCACTTAAATACTGAAATACTCAATCAATCACGCAACACTAAATATACACTAGAAACCCCAAACACGGAAAAACCAGCAATTTGTGGGGCTTTGTACTATCTCGAGCCCACAGCAATATATGAAATAAACAAGTACATACAATGTTACCTCAAATGTAACACTCAATCCTGACTAGGTCAAGACCCTAGATCTGCACGCATCAGGTGATGCATGCACAGAGGAAATGTGCCCTAGCTGTCAATCTGGATCCAAGTCTATCTGCAAGTAGCTCTGACTGTACTGCCTCTCCCACTGCTCTGCTCGGATCTGCTCTGCTATGGAAGAAAGCCAATTGTTCAACTGTTGAATGCACCCTTCCTCTGCATGGAAAAGTCTGCCCTCCCATTGGATGTCAAATGCTCGTACAAGATCAGATCTTAGCAGATCAAACATTGAGGCAAGGCTACTCTGAATGTCTCAGACACTCAATCGGCAGATCGGACTCTCAATGAGCTCTTCTCCCCTTTGGTAATGCGCCCCTCTCCCTCTCTGGAAGTCGTTCTCCACAATCTTTGCAGAATCCACTCTAGAGAACTATCTCAGTCCACAGATCTAGGCGCCAAGTGCCTCTGGACTAGTGGTGTCTGATCCAGCTCGAATCACACCCTCTCCCTTCTGCAGAAGCTTCTCTCTATCTCAGAAAGTTGCCCTACATGCACTAATCCGCCCTTCTCACTCCTTACAGATCTCTCTCTGATAAGTCAACTGAGCAAACTCATCCAGGGACCTCCTGCCTCTATATATAATCTCATCGATCAATTAGGTTTACCAAAAAGCTAATATCTATGAATGCAAAAAGTCACTTTTGCATGCATCTTTTAATTAGTAATTGGCCATGCAATCTCATGCATGCAAGAGGCAAAACACCCCGGAAGGTCCGCATGCAGTCACCAATGGACTCATGCCACCGAGTAGAGTGTATCTCACCCTCTACTCCATGCTGATGAATATACTGCTGATGTACCTCCATGCAAGGCATTTGAATCATGGAGGACTTCCCGAGATACTATAAACTCTAACATTTATAAAGACTAAAACTTCTCAAACTTTAAACTCCACTATGCACAAACCTCAATACGTTTAACCTTTTTTGGAGATTCGAATGAACTAATTTTTGGATAAACATTAAAGAAAGCTAAAAGGTCCATTCGAATGTATTTTTATCATTGAATTGGGGTATTGGGTTACATCTCAAGTTGTTGAAAGTGTATTGCCTTGAAGTTGATCTATTATTCATAGAAAGCATATTTATACTCCTAAGGTGAAGACGTCCTATTATTGGTAAATTATTTATTTCTTGGTGTTATTTTGATAAATCTTACCTTAAGTTGAAGAGGGCGAATTCACATGCTAACAATAAGATATTGGATTTCTTCTATCGGACAAACCTTACGTTGAAGAGGGCGAATTCACATGCTAACAATAAGATATTGGATTTCTTCTATCGAACAAAGCTTCAAACATTTGTTGACATTGGATGAGGTCTTTGTTCTATACTTTAAATATTTGTAATTTGGGCAATCAAAGATCATCAAGACTTGAAGAATATCTTTGAACCAAGTCTCATTCATCATCTCTTGTATTACCCCAACACAACTGAGCTAGGGTGATTTTGATCATTGGACATTGTGTATTTGGGTTGAAGTTTTCTCATTTTGGCTAGATCCTCGTGTGCAATTGTGGGGAATGGTTTATGGTGGATGTATCCTTTTAATTGATAATAATAACATTTAAAAATCACCTTAAACTAAAGTGTGTCTAGTCCTTATATTTTATAATCCTTAGACACTCCCCTTTAAAAATCTAGTGCTAGGTGTATACTTGGGGTTGTTCTCATACAACTCCAAGCAAAAGGTTGGCCAGAGACTCCCCCTTGGATAGTCTATATTCATCTAGGAATTCAAAAGAGACAAATCCCATTTCTTTGGTGACACGTTGGGTTGGGGGTTCATAGTTGTGTAGGATTAGCAGCCGATCAGTTTCTCCGTCATTTTGGGCTGCTAAATTATGCTAGAGCACCCTAGTTCATTGGATGATTGCCAAATTGAAAGGAGTTCATTGCAAGGTAGTACATTATCTTCACACATGGAAGATGACTATGGCATGGTTGGCTATCATTTCTAGCAAAGCGCCCTTGATTCTCCCTTCTCTTTACACACTATTTATGCATGATTATGGGGACACCTCATCATGGAGAAGCCACGCGTGCTACCTTGGAGCATCATTTCACTTGGTTCAAACCCTTGTTTGAGAGGACATTTAAATTGGAAAGGACACACATGCCATCTTGAGGAGGTTATTCTCATTTCGTTCCCTTCAAGAAAACTTCCACCTTGGAGAAAACACTTTCATAACCACATTATTTTATGTACATGATTATAGCTCAGACAAGTGCTTATGCATAGGCTAGGTGTCAAGCATGCAGAAGTTGTCCATTACCTCTCTAGGTACTTGCTCAATTTAAAGAGTAAGTGACCTTTATATTTCTTTCCTAAGTCTGACTTAGGAAAAGCACATTAAGTAATTTAATGTTGGCTAATGACTAAAGGATTCCTGAAGTGAAAAGTTAAGTGAACTTTAAATTAAGTCGTGATCGTTGATCTTAAGTGGGGCTCAAAATCTAATCTTAGCCATCCATCACTTTGGAGATTGAGGGTATGGGTTTTGGTCATTGAGATGTTATAAAAGAAATCTTAAGGAGAGGAGAAAGACACAACAACACAATATCAAATTCAGAGAGAAATTTTATGAAGAAAAGAGTGAGAGACTCAGTGGGTAGAGAGAAAAGAGTGAAGCAATTTGCAAGAGGAAGATCAGAGAGAGAGAGAGGGAAGGGGTCGAACCAATTGCCAATCTAGCCAAAACCGAGCAAGGTCGATCCGTACAACACCAGAGAAAGACCGTACATATTCGTATGACAGCAGTACAACTCACACAAAGGTGATGCAAGGCGATTCAGAGGGCCAATTTGGTTGAGGCTGATTTCTCCTTCAGTGGGTTGATTTCTCAAGGGCCAAATTGACCAAGACAAAGCTGATTTTCTCAGTGGTCAATTTTGCTAGAGAGGGTCGGTTTTCGGTGGAGCTAAGTTACAAGTTCCATTATTGTAAATTTTCGAATCTCTCTATGAGCCAAGAATAATATAAGAAACATTGAATGTTGGTTTTTCCTCATTGGGGTTGTCAAGGGTAAACAACTGTGTCAAATGTGATTGATTTCTTGTTTTTTTTGTTGCATTTTATTGGTTAAAAATATCAATGTATTTATGTTTATAATTTCAGCAGTAAGCTACAGCAGTAATTTATTTATGGTTGTGTTACCGAATTCGGCCAACTCACACAAAGGTGATGCAAGGCGATTCAGAGGGCCAATTTGGTTGAGGCTGATTTCTCCTTCAGTGGGTTGATTTCTCAAGGGCCAAATTGACCAAGACAAAGCTGATTTTCTCAGTGGTCAATTTTGCTAGAGAGGGTCGGTTTTCGGTGGAGCTAAGTTACAAGTTCCATTATTGTAAATTTTCGAATCTCTCTATGAGCCAAGAATAATATAAGAAACATTGAATGTTGGTTTTTCCTCATTGGGGTTGTCAAGGGTAAACAACTGTGTCAAATGTGATTGATTTCTTGTTTTTTTTGTTGCATTTTATTGGTTAAAAATATCAATGTATTTATGTTTATAATTTCAGCAGTAAGCTACAGCAGTAATTTATTTATGGTTGTGTTACCGAATTCGGCTAGGAAGGCTGTGAATCATTATCCGATCCTGCTCGGAAACGATGAATCGCGGATCCAGTTCCCAAATTGGCAGATTCGGTGGAAGTTTGCAACAGATACAGATCCGATTATGGATCCAATTCTTCAAACCTGGGATTTGGTTTCCGTAGGTGGATTCGATATCAGATTTCATAGGAATCGATTCCCATTAGAGGAACCGTATCCCGAATTTCAAGATACGGTTCCTCCAATAGGAACTGATTCCCTTAAAACAATTAAAAAACACCCAAAAAAATAAAAAAGAAGGCCACAAGCGGGAACTTCTTACCTGGCCCCACAGCCCTCCTAAACCACGGAACACAGCCTTCATTCCTCATTTCGCATTTCGCAAACGGTAGACAAAGAGGTGCACTCGGCAGAGACTGGAGACCGAAGCATTTAGCAAAGACGGTAGCGTTTTGCATTTTGCATTTGGCATTGAAGTTGGATGGAGCTACAACAGAGAGCCAGAGGAGCTGCGACAATCACAGAGAGCCTGAGCACGAGGAGCCCGAGCGACGAGAGGACCGGTCACAAGTCACGGGTAACTTCAATTGAAGTTTTGAACTATGAAATCATTGAAACTTGGAAGTGTTTACTAGTTTAGTGTTGATTGTTTAGTAAAACAGTAAACTTTTATTAGTTAAAATTTTAATGTTTATCATTATAATTTATGGGCCATGGGCCATGGCAAATGCTGTAGGCTTGTAGCTTGTATCTTGTTGTGCTCACTGCTCAGTGTTGTGTATGCTAACAAGCATACACAACAAAAAAAATTATGTGTGCTTGTTAGCATACACAACAATTTTTTTGTTGTGTATGCTAACCAACATAAATCCATCTTAAATCCATATCTATCAAGCACCGACAGGGATCCAATTTCTTGAGGTGTATTTCTTTTTTAAAATTTAAACTCAAGAAATTCGATCTCTCTTGATTGATAGATCTGATGATACGAACCGTTGACCCAAAACCCCGAGGTGTTAGTGAAGGCCGCCCACTAGGATCTTAACATCCCACCACGCTCCGCAATCCAGACTCTGGGCTGGATGTGTGCCCATACGGTGGTGTCCCCTTTGAGCCGTATGAGGCCCGAACGAACACTACAATGCCGACGTTGCCACCCACTCTGTGACTCGAACCTGGGTGGAGGATCTGATACCAGATGATACAAACCCTTACACCAAAACCCGGAGGTGTTAGTGAAGGCCGCCCACTAGGATCTTAACATCTGGGTTTAAGTTTTAAGTTTTTATTTTATAAACGAACATCGATTTTTTAATTACTTTTCATAATATTTTATTTTATGAGCCAACATGGGTTTTTTTTATTTTATGAGACATGATGGGTTTTTTTAAATACTTTCCATATTTTTTTATTTTGTGAGTCGACATGAATTTTTTTAATTATTTTTGAATTATTTTGTTAGGAACAAACATTACAACATCTCCCCCATATTGGGTTGTAGAGCATCGAGTCTCGATGCAACAAGCACATAGCAATTTATTTTGTTGTGTGTGCTCGTTAGCATACATAGCAAATATTTTTGTTGTGTATGCTAACAAGCACACATAGCGAAATTTGTTGTGTGTGCTTGTTATCATACACAACAAATTTTGTTGTGTGTGCTTGTTATCATACACAACAAATTTTGTTGTGTGTATGTTAACAAGCACACATAGCAAAAACATTTGTTGTGTGCTTGTTAGCATACATAGCAAATTTTTTTGTTGTATATGCCAACAAGCACACACGACAATGTTTTTTGTTGTGTGTGCTTGTTAGCATACACAACAAAAAAAATTGTTGTATATGCTAAAAATAATTGCAATGACCTTGTGGACTGGTGATAGACCTATGTATGCTAAAAAAATTGCAAATAAATTTATAAATTTATAACAATTATTAATCCAATGTAAGTGACACTATGCAATGGCCAATGTGCAATGAGTCTGTGACAAGCCACCTTTACAAAACACTGAAAGTATGAAACAGTAAGCACCAAGTGAGTCAGTGACAAAACTAGCAATGGCCTCACTTAAACGAATGAAGTCTAGGGGACGGAGAGGAAGCAGAACTCAACAAAATCAGAATGTGCAGCAACAAGCAGAGCCATTACCAGCATACCCTATTGACTCTCACTTGTGGAAGTATGTGACCAAGATTGGGCCAAAAGAGAAAAACAAAGGTGGTGGTAGCTGCTTGTGAAACTGCAACAGGTGCAAAATTAATTTTACAGGGTCATACACGAGGGTTAAGGCCCATTTTCTTTGGCTGGAAGGTGATCATGGAGTTCACCGTCGCAAAAAAATCACCCGAAAGGATGTGGAGGCATTTCAAGTAGAGCAAGATGCTGCAGATATGGCCAAGGCAAGAAGGAGGAGTTTAAGACAATCGTCCTTCTCAAAAAGGGGAAATGAAGTTCCCTTGATTGTTGAAGAAGCCCGCAAGAGACAAAATATTGGACCCTTGACCAAAATGTTTGACATTGGAGGGAGGGATGAGATGGACAGCAGAGTTGCAAGAGCTATATATGCATGTGGATTGCCCTTCAATGTAATGCAGTCTCCATATTGGCAAGACATTGTAAGGGCATTGAATGAGGCCCCTAGGGGTTACATGGGACCAAACTTTGAAAAGGTGCACACTAGCCTTCTACGGAAGGAGAAATTGCTAGTGGAGAAAATATTGGCATCGATCCGTTCCTCTTGGAGTGGCAATGGTGTCTCCATTATATCTAATGGTTGGACCGATACGGCCAATAGGCCATTGGTGAACATTATTGTCATGTATCCCGTAGGCCCATACTTCTTGAGGGCAATAGATGCTTCAAGGGAGAAGAAGACTGATGAATGGATTGCTGAAAAACTTTCAAAATCAATCAAGTGGCCATATTAATGCAAAGCAACCGGGGCAATTATTGAGGGAACGTATGGCAATTTTTTTTGGACACCTTGTGTGGTCCATAGTTTAAATCTTGCTTTTAAATCCATTGTTACTGAAGTTGAATGGATGAAAAAACTATGTGAAGAAGCAACATGCACAAGCTATGTACAGGAAATTTGCTATACTCCAAGTTCTTAAGGTTGCAGAAACCAGATTTGCATCACATTATATAATGCTCAGGCGGTTAGTAGACATGAGGGACGCTTTGTCCTCTATTGTTGTTAGTCCATGGTGCCAGACATGGAAACAAAGCAACAGTGAAAAAGCAATGTGGGTTAGAGGTACAATTCTTGATGAGGCTTGGTCGGTTCAAGCTGAGCTTTTTGTTTCCATAGTGGAGCCACTTGTTCATTTGCTAAGACTTTGTGATTCGAATGTGCCTGTGTTGGGTGACATATATGAGGGAACTGACCGTATGTTGGAAAGAATTCAACAACTTCTTGAAGAGAAGGACCCTCTTTTGTTTGGCACCATAAAGGACGTCAACATTAGTATATGGAACAAATACAATAACAATATGCATGCTTTAGCCTATGCCTTAAATCCAAAGTACTATGATGAGACCCACTTGGCTAAATTTGGGGGTAGGAGGAAGGCCCCACACAAAGACAATGAGGTGGCCAATGGTTTTAGAGCAGATAGTTCAAATATTTGCTATGATCGGATGGAGCTTGCAGAGCTAAAGAACCAATTTACTTCATTCATCACAGGGAGTGGTGCATTTAGCAATGTAAATGCACTAGCTGATAGAGGAAATATGACACATCTTGCATGGTGGGGATATTATAGTTCCCAAGCTCCAGAGTTACAGATCCTTGAATCTAGATTTCTTTCACAGGTTTACAGTTCTTCAGCAACAGAGAGAAACTGGAGCACTTATGGGTTCATCCATTCGGTCAAGAGAAACATGCTTCAATTAGCAAAGGCAGAAGATCTTGTGTATATTCACTCAAACCATCGCCACATCTCTCGATCGAGGCCAAATTATAGCGAGGGTCCTTCGAAGTTATGGGATGTGAATCCCGAGGATGCAGATTTGGATACCCCTGATTGCTCAATGGCCAACCTCTCTTTGGTTGATTCTATAGATCCTTTTGTTGTTGGGGATTTAGATGAGGTACCCACGCCTAGGACTAGCTCGATTGTGCCAGGTTCTTCTTCTTCTGTTGTTGGTGGGCAGAGTGGTAGTTGTGCGACATCCTCTTCCCGTGCTGCTTCATATCATCAGTTTGGGGAATTAGGTGTTGTTCCAATGGAGGATGTGGAGGAAGATGACTATCTATCAGATTACTTTATCTCACTGAGTCACTCTACATTTTCATATTTATAGTTTAAACTTTACTGTTTTTCATTTCAGACTTGTAGAGCTCTCTAGATAATCTCAATTTTTGTTATTTTGAAGAATTATAACCTTGACTCACGACTCTTTGATATTTATCATTTACAAATTACCATGTTGACATTATATGATTATATTAGTATCACATTTGTGACTTGTCATTATCATTATGTTTAGAATTTAGTTTATGTTATGAACTTATGAATTTGATTTCAAATCTGAAAATTACATGTATGAATCTATGATGCTATGCCTATTGCTCATTGATGTATGATCATAATGTCACAACTTATTGTTATACTTACTGTATGAAATTCAATTTGATTTCAAATTTGAAAATTACATGTATATGAATCTATGATGTTTCATATTACAAATATGAATTATACGATGTATGATCATGTTACAGTTACAACTTTGAAGAGTTTGAATGTATGATGCAAATGTTACATGTATGATCAATATCATTGATCATTGATATGTTGATGATTCATGAATCTCTGATGCATTGATGACAATGCTAATTGTTACCTGTAAGGTTGTATATGATTTTAAATTTGTGATTTTTTATAAAATTATAGATTTATAATTTTAATTTTTAAATATATATTAAATTATTATTATTATTTGATTATATATATTATAAAAAATTAGGGTTAGGGTTTTGAATCCTCGAATCCTAATTTTGGATGAGTGTCGAATCCCATATCCGATTCTTCAGCCGAATTCGATCGCACCCACGATTCATGTAACCTTGATTTATGGGCATAAAAAAATTTGAGAACAGAAATCAGATTTGGTACTGAGAAATTAACATGGTATTAGAGCTCAATAAACTCTGAAAAGAATCAAATCGATTTGGCAAGGGTTTACAACAGGCACAAACAAACAATAAAATTCTTTGGTCAAGTTATTTGATTGGACATGATTGCAGCAATTAGACTGAGATTTGAAAACCGGTTGGAGGGTGCAGCCAACTACAGTCCCAGGAAGGAAATGATAGCATTAGTGCTAATGGAGAATGGTATTTGGGAGTTTGCTAATCAACAACAAACCCCTCCTACTGATGCTACACAATTGATCGCCCATACTCAAAATGATGTGAAATCCAGGAGGATCCCCCATTTGGATGCAGTGAAGGATCATGTGATCCCCCATCAATCCAGAAAGAAGATAGCTAGGAAAATGTGGGGAGCTCTAACGAAGCTTTACCAAAGTGATAACCACAACAAGAAGATGGCGTTGAGGGAGGAACTCAGGGGCACCAAGGCATCCAGATCAGAAACATTGGCTTCTTTTCTTACCAAGATCACACAAGTTCATGATTATTTGGTAGCAGTTGGGGAGACAGTGACAAATGTAGAGTTGGTGAGGATATCTTTGAATGGCTCCAAATGGAACTACTAGAGATGAGGGAAGATCACATAAGCAATGATCATCAAGTCACCCCTACGTGTCAAAGGGTAACAATGACGACGTGTGTATAGGGTTTGGACTATGTTATCGGATCCGCCACCCCAGTGTATAGGATCCACGGATCCGATACGTATATGGATCGGATCCGCCTAGGATCCGTCATGGAAATGTATCCCCTGCAGAAGGAAACATATCCCGGTCCCATGAAATGGATCCTGTGAAAAAGCAAACAATTCCTAAAATTTTCAAACGGATCCTGAAACTTTCAATGCTTCTATGACCCATTGATCCACCCCAAAAAATTGTTTTTTAATGAAAAACTTTAAAAACCCTAAACACCTAATGGCTAAAAGCATAAACCCCATTCCTGCTCAAGGTCTAATCTATCCATATGCTAAGATTTGTGCTTGAACTCTGATATATCAAGATCAAGGTCTGCTCTCAACGTTTTTATTTCATTTATCTTTATGGTTAAGGTTTGTTGTCAAGGGCTGATCTATCTTTATGTGCTATGTTGTTGCTCACTTCACCTACATTGTTATGTAGTCTTCCATAGCCTTCAAGAAAACCACTTTATTCCCTTTTGATAGGCGCATGCAGATGTGGCTCACAAAAACACTGTTATGCCCTGCTTCAAGGTCATGCTGAAATGGTTTTTAAAATTATCAAATATCAATGATGGTTACAACTCATCAAATTATCACTTATGGTACATGAACTCTCTTTTTTGGCAATAACTTATAGTCTTACTCTTGTGTTTCCTGAATATTATTGTTTCTTCACACTATTTTTTTATTTATTATAAAAATATTTTTATATTTTTTTGTACGTGTCCTTTCCCTGTCGTATCCAGATCTTGGGTTTTAAAAAATTTGGCAAATTCGTATTCGTATCCGGATCTGGATCCATATCCATATCCTGGTAACTTAGGGTTTGGACAATGAGACCACCCCTCAACTCCATGAAATGCTCTACATAATAGGCCATCTTCAAGTGTAACAGCTTGATGGATATGTCCAAGCGATCAAAGTATATTTCCTATAGATGTAAGATGTCATCCTAGGTAATCTTATTTAACCCCCTCCCTAGTGGGTATGAGGTGGCCAAGTGCATCAAGTGAGTATCTAAACAAAGGGAAGCAATAAATCAAAAGCCCCACAAACTCTAAAATATCTAAACCCCACAATCCAACCATAATCCCATCCAGGAGGGATAGCCAAGGAAATGGACTAAAAGGAGCAATAGGCAAGGTACGAGTACTAATCTCGACCTGTCGTTGATTCAAGCCCCAAGCACGATGTAGTAGTGAGACCAACCTAAATATAGTTTCAAAGTGGAGGTGGTGAGCCCCTAACTCAACAAGGATAATGGATGTGGAAACCATGTACTTGCATTTGATGGAAGTGTCGAAGGAGAAGGGTCTACACTCTCTCCATTGTGGCCCAGTCAAACTATACAAACAAAGTCCCCAAACTTCTAAACCTAGAGAATTGTGGATCAAAGATGTCCTCGAAATGATGTCGAAAACACCATCTCTCAAGCAAAGCTAAGAAACCATAGCCCTTGTTGACCCAGGGTTGAAGAGCGTGCCTCAAACTAAAACAAGGCCGTGAAATGATGTGTATGAGTTGGTTTATGGATTTGCTCCTCTTTGGAAAAAAACAGTAATCTAAGAAGAACTTTTGCAACTTGTTGAAACTTGGTTTTACCCAAGTTGGACTTCAATCGTTGAAGGTAACAAAAAATTGTTGAGATTATGGTTAATCTTTACTTGAGGCAATGTGTAGACCCTATATTCTGAAGAAAAATGACAAAATCATGAAGTTTTTGGTTTAGACATTTTGTCAAACACTTTCAGCTGCTAGGTTTTAAATCAAAGAATCACATGCAAACTTTGAAACTTAAAACACCACGCCAAAAGACTCTTCCACCCAAGATACTGAACAACCACATTGAACACAGCTATATTGTTGGTCAATCTTGACCAGGGCAAAACCCCAACCTGGGGAAAAGCCAAAGAGAAAATTTTAATTAAGAAGAAGAAACTCGGAAATTCTCTTTACACAGAATTTTTGTCTTTTCCAACACTGACAAAATTTGACAAATTAATCACAGCAGACTTCTACCTCGAAAATAGTGCCAATGAACAGCAGTACAGCCTACTGTACAGCCTTCCCACACGTGCCAGATTCTGCTGTACGGCCTGCTCACAGTTCTGCCTCGATTTTTGTGCCACATGTGCCAGAAATGACCTTGGTGTACGGTCCTATCAGTCTGCAATAAATGCACCAGCGGCTGCCTTGGAAACTGTGCCCACACGTGCTGCTGTACGGCACTGTCAGAGTGCTGTGCGGTCACTTATTGGCTGCCTTGGGAAGTGTTCTTCTGTATTTTCTTGAAAAGCGTGCCCTAGTTTGTCTTGGAAACCCTCTTCTTCTTCTTCACTCTCCTCTTTCTCTTCTTAGTGGTTGTTCTCCTTTGTCCCTTCTCATTCTTTTATACTTTAATTTTCTTCAACTAACTCTAACTACCATTAACTACCTCATCAATGGCTAGGATTAGATTAGAAGATCTAGGGTCCATATTAAATGCACTTTTTAATAATAAAAAGACTAAATATTAAATAAATCACTTAAATTGCGACCCACAACTTAAAGTACAAAACATTACTGTATTTACATAATGTCTCTTTTTACATAAATTCAACATAGGGAACAAAAGGGCCTTTATGTCCCCCTCATCACACACACACACCAAAACTATGAAGGGGGACCTTCAGAGTTAAATATTTCAACATATTCGATGCATGTGTGACTTTATTAAGCCGACATATAGGTAATTAACCCATTTTATTGTACTTTTATTTGACTAGGTCAGACTAGTCACTCTTGGGGTTAGTGCCCTAAACCCTAAAGGAGGTGTATAATAAAGCACATTCATTCACTCATTATTATTTGAAAAAAGGCCCAAGGGTAAATCTTCATGTAGTGTGCTTTTGTTGGTTCGTGTGCTTGGCTATTACACCAATCTCTCTTGTATTCATCATTTAAGTGCTTTAGCATTTATGTTGTATTTTCAATTGGTTGGATTAGGGTTTACTGATGATTTCACTGTAGATCCACTATCTTATGGTCTCAGATTCTCAACATGGTACTAGAGGCAATTTTGGACCCTTGTTTCTCTATCCATCATTGTTTGAAGGTTGTGTTTTCTTACCTTATTAAGCATCAAGACACCTTGAGGAATTTAGGTAAACTACCCTCTAGATATCAAGCCCATCATTTGGGAGTTTCCTCTGCTAGCATGAGTGTGCACACTGAGCCGAACAAAAGTTCGCTCACACAAGATTACCAAAATACTTGGAAAATATATAAAATCCATTTGGATAAAAAGAATATATGTATATAAGTATGAAATGATGATTTTACAAAATAGAAATGCCCATACATATAATCATTTAAAAGGGCCTTTAAGTGACTCTTCATAAGAGTTGTGTCTTATGTTGATAATCAATATTAATTGTTATTTATTATTTATTTATTTGTTATTTGATATTATTTATTCTTTATATTATATTATATATATTTTATATTCGTAACAAAGAGGAAACTCCCAAATCCTCAAAGATGAAGTGGACAGCATGCTCTTGTTGCCACAAGGAAGGACATTCCTTCAAGAATTCGTTCATCCATCGTTAAAAAATTAAAGAAATTGCTAGGCAAACAACTAGTAACAATGACCTCTTTAAGGACAAGATTGGTTCTTCAAACTTTGCACACCTAGTTGTACACTGTGCAATGTGGTCTTCAACTTCTTCACAAGAATGGATTGCAGATTCTGGGACTACAAGAGATATGATGAAGCCAAATAATTACTGAAGTAAAATTAGACAAGAAAAATATTAAGATCATTGCCAATGGTTTGACCCAACATTGCATAGGAATGGAGAGAACCTGCTAACGAAAATCAGATCCATACTGTAAACTTCTCATCTGAAGGTCATTAGTTACTCCAGTTCTTCTGAGCACCTCTGAAACCAAAAATTAACTATAATAGGGGTAGGGAAGCCCACAATGTGGATAGGAATCTCTGAAATACAAGTTCAGTGCCCAATTGTAGAGTTCACTGAATATTGAAAATGGAAAAATTAGGTGCCAGATCATCAACAATATGGTTTTTGTCATATTGGACAAGCAGAGATAAATATTGCAGTGTCTCAACAACAAACTATACTCACTAATTTAAGACAACAATTGTGACGCATAACTAATCATGTTAGATGCAACAAGCTGCAAAAAGAATCATTTGTTGTAAACATCAAGGTAAAAAATTAAGATCTTAAAAATTAAAATTGGATCATCCAAAGACAGCATTCAGTAATTTTGTGTAGAAACTGAACTTCCAAAGCCACCTTTCTAATATCAAATGGAGTGTGCTTACTTGTCAATACTAAATAGAGCTAGTAAACAGAGCTGCTTCTAAAACCAATTTAACAATGGCAGGACTGAAGAGAAAATTAAAGCAAGAACGTACATATGCTTAACTGAGTTCCAACAGCTGTGAACAAAAATCCCTTTGCATATAATGTTGTAATACAAAAATAAGTCCTTGGGAAAAACAAGCCCAAGGCTTAAATAACAGGGAATAAACCTCGGCACATGAATATAGTAATCAACCATGCTTTTGAATGGTACAAAAGTAGCCCTCGTGGAGATATTGCTATTCTGTCACACACTTTAACTTCAGGTATGTTTTAGACCAAACCATTTTAAGTCAATGTCAAAGCTCCTAGCCACTCATTAGTTGAACAAATTAAGATCAGAGACCAAGTTTACAGATGTTAGTAATAAATGACCTAATTTGTTTTGCTTGATGTCAATTTACCATATGCTTCGTCAACTTATTACTGGAAACTGTGTTGTTTGCATTCAATTACATGGAAGGAAAGAAAAGCAAGCACATAAGGAATATCAATAGTTCAATTTAAAGCATACAACCTAGACCTAGTATTCATAAATCACAATATCTTGCAAAATTTGAAGCAGCTTATAGGATATATATACCGTTATAAATGCAGCAGCATCCTCCTCTGCAGTTCCTCCAATTTCTCCTATCAGAACAATACCTGGGAGAATGCCAGCAAAGAACTCAATTCATTCGACAAAAATGCTACCAGGACCACAATAGAATATTCTTGATGAAGATTGAATTCAAATGCAAACATAAGCCCAAGCATAAAAAGACTAAAGAGCGACCAAGCCAGCTCTTGACACTATGATTATGAGTGTTTTGGCTTAAGCCAACCCACATTTTTTAGTTTGCTACTCCATGCTTATGAAGGCTGCATGCACAGCCTGCTTTTTGTATTAAGCCACTGTGAATATCATTTCTGTTAATAGTAAAAGGAATCTTTAATCTCAAAAAAATTGCAAATATAAACTCCGCCACTCTTGAACTTATAGATCTTCAAAACTTAAGGGACCACAAAATAAACAAATAGCAACACCCAAGTCACAATCAGAAGGCCATTCCTTTCCCAGGGTTGTCATCTATTCAGAAGTTTTGAAATACATTATCTAAAGAAAGTACAAATTAAATTCATTTTTAGTTTGAATTTTGGAAACATTCCACTTCAATATATGCTTTTGCATATGACTAGGATTAGCAACATGACACAGTGACAGTCCATAGTGTTACAGCTTGAACTAGCATGTATAGTTAAAGCCCCAAAGAACAAGGCTATCCCAACTACAACCTAGAGGTGTTACCCACTGTCACTTCGATAACCACCTCCCTGCACTTCCGGTTGGATCTTCTCCAACTCAAGGCTACGGCAATGAGGGCACAATGTGATTTCAAAGAGTTAGCCCTAGCAAAACAGTTTTTGGTCCTTTTTATAGTATACGTGATGATAGGATTATGAAGACTAGTGTCAATCCCCAGGGTTTATGGACTCTTAGGATGATCCTCCTTGGGCTTTATTTGAAAGTGTTTGACTGAAACCTCTGCAAAGCTATGTTACTAGGATACAGATACGGATCCGGATTTGGATACGGATTCGCCAGATTTTTAAAAGACAGGATACGGAAACGGCAAGTACAAAAATATACCAAAATATTTTATAGTAAATTAAAAAAAAAAGAGTGAAGAATGAAAACTATTCACGAAACAGAAGAGTAGAACCATAAGTTATTGCCAAAAAGAGAATTTCCATGAATATTACTACTAGGCATTCATGTACCATAACTCATAATTTGATAAATTATAATCATGATTGATATTGATTATTTTGAAGATCATCTCAGCATAAACATGAAGTAGGTCATAACAGCATTTTTGTGAGCCACATCCACATGCCCATATTACAAGTGATTAAAGTGGTTTTCTTGAAGGTTATGGAAGGAGTAAATAACAGTGTGGGTGAAGTGAGCAACAACATAGCACATAAGGACAGATCAGCCCTTGACAGCAGACCTTGACCATAAAGATAGATCGAATGAAAATCTTGAGAGCAAACCTCGATAGATCAGAGTCAAACCTTGAAAGATCAGAGTTCGAGAGCAGATCTTGACACAAGAATGGATCACGCCTTGAGCAAGTATGGGGTTTAGAGTTTTAGCCTTTAGCTATCCAGCATTTTGGAAATCACAAAAGCATTGGAAGTTTCAGGATCCATCTGAAAATTTAACAATTTGTTTGATTTTGCACAGGATCCGTTCCCTGGGATGAGGATCTATTTCCTTCTCCAGGGGATCTGTTCTCTCAGTGTGGGTTACAATCTCTATCCCTTTTATGGTCAGTTTAAGGTAGACTTGTGTTTCACAACAATGGATTACATGTAGCTTCTGCTACTACACTGTCCATTTGAGTAAGTTATTGATCTGCTCAGTCAGATGACAGATGTGAAAGTCTTTACAGAATCAAATTCAATAGGGTCCACAACTTTTCCTGCAGATTTACTGCCACTTCATTCATTAACATACTCATTCCCCTTATGTGGTTGACCATGTATGCCAGAAGCACATCCTCAAATATTGCTATATTTCTAGATTCATTTGGGATTCTATTACATAACTTTATCGAACATCCCCAATCTAGAATAGATGCAATACTAATGATCTCAGCCATCCAAAACAGGTTAGGAAAGGTAACCATTATTATCTCAATATTCACATTCCTACATATGTGCCACGAAACAGCAAACTGCTTGACCTCCGGATCAATGCAAATCCAACAACCTCACCCATATTTTCTGGCCTGTAAGTTTCACTTGTTACCAGTTTCTCAGACAGACCTCTAAGTGCCCTTCCACAATTGGTCCAGCTGAAGTGACTGAACTGACATCATAAATGCATCCTTGCCAAATTATTCAATTTACACTCATGGGGTTACTGCAGAAAGTTTTGCACACCAGCTACAGAATTATTAAAGCCAATGTTCAGCAGACTAAGTGAGCAGTTGTAGGGTATCAATGAGCTCAAGGCAGACTACTTCAGGTAGCTTGGTGGGATA
Organism: Larix kaempferi; assembly: GCA_027924585.1. Lineage (NCBI taxonomy): Eukaryota > Viridiplantae > Streptophyta > Pinopsida > Pinales > Pinaceae > Larix > Larix kaempferi. Next base: position 8,506,859 of record BSBM01000589.1, on the reverse strand, counting down.
CCTGCCGACTACCATAGGGAGTTTGATGGGCTCCCCGCATATTATTGTAGCGAGCTTGGTGGGCTCCTGGCAGACTGCCATAGAGAGCTTGGTGGGCTCCCAGCAAACTGCTCTTAGGAGCTTGGTCAGCTCCTGGAAGACTGCTGTAGTCAGCGAGGTGAACTACAGTTCAATTGCTAGTGAGGACCAGGTGGACTCCCAGAGGATTGTTCGAAGGATCTTGAGGGACTAACCTTGGAATGTTATTAATTACTTGGTTATTTTACAAAAAACAAGCCAGAATCCAAGTGAATGATACTAGTAGCATCTATCCGGTGCAGTGTTGAAAAAATCAGAATCTGGAATATCTTGGCAGGGGTCAACAAATTGGAAAATCAGAAAAACTTTGGAAAAAAATTAGAATGACTAAACAAAAAATCAGCAAACATTAAAAAAATCATTCACAAATGTTGATCTTGGGTCCATGTCACAGTGCCAGATTTGCATCCTTCCATTCTCCCATCGAGGTGAGGATTCTCTTTCTCAAATTTCTGTATATCATCAGTGGCATACAGCTATTGTCTACCCAATAACACTGGGTAACATGTAGCATCTGCATGCATCCTAATAACTAGAAATTCAGTGCAAACTACCTCCACCTGTGACATTCTTAACAACTCTTAATGAACTTATTTCTGTCTGGTTTGCCAGTCTTATAAATAGTAGGTTTCCCTTGCCACCAATCTTGGTTAAATAAATATTAAACATGGTTTCTACAAGGGCTTTGTAATCTACATAAAGTACATTACATAATAATAACAATAATCCAAAAGTCATAGCCACCCAACTCATGACCATTCAATATTATGAGCTAAATTAGTTCACACGCCAACTATTCAAAGAATAGGTCAAATAAGTAAAATCCATAATGGAGTAAATGTAAATGAGTAAAATGTATATATTTATTATTATATATATTTTATATTCGTAACCTTCAGTATTTAACATTTATTACATCACGAACAATTGTAATATCTCATCACATTCATATTAACAATATTTTATCCTTTACAAATTTCTTGACTTTGTCCTATCTATTTTGGATATTAGAGTGAATGACCCAGTTAGTCCATGACAGTGGTATCCATTAGAATCTAGATATTATAATGCTTATGTAATCTTACTTTATGTAATAAAGTAATAATGTCATAAAGTGAAATAAGTCATACGTGATAATAAAGTGAAATAAGTCATACATGATAATAGAGTGAAATAAGTCATATGTTTAATGTAATTATGAAATTAGGTGAAGTTAGGTAAATGATGTATGTAGTTCCTAACTTGAATAACAGAACTTGCTACACATATATACAACATCACTTTATGTAACTTCTGAACATTAATGATCTCTCATTCATTCTCTCTTGTCTCTTGTCTCTTGCATATTTCTCCGTACTTAGTTTAACATGGTATCAAAGCCACAGTGATTTTGGCATAGGGCAATTTCAATGAGTGCCAATACAAAGTTTGGCACATCAGAGTTTTGGAGAAAGAGATAAGTTCAATTTCGAGGGCAATCTGAAGACGAGGGAAAACTTCACTGCAAGTACAGCAACCTCATGCTGTACAGATGTCCAACTAATTTATTCCAGCAATTTATTTCTCTGTAAGGACGGCTTATTTAATTTGTACAGAACACAAATTAATTCTGTACGGACATTGCACAGTATGGGCTCATTTATCAATCCATACGGCGGCTTTAGTCATATCATTCTGTACAGTGGCTTCAGTCATCGATTCGTGCGGTGACTCCGTTAATATTTTGTACAGTGGCTTCATTCATCAATTCATATGGTGGCATTCTCAGTTTATATGGCAGCATTTCTAAAAACATTTCCCTGTACGGCTCATCACATTAATTCCGTACAGCATATCAATTCAATTTCCATGCATGCACGAAATAGACTCTGTACGGTGCCCGCAGGGGTGTACCTCAACCGGCGATTCACTTGATATGAAGGAAATGTTGTAAATGGAGGTCACGAGTTCAAATCACCCCGGCTTACCCATGTCCCATGCTTGCGGGTTGTGTGGGTGCACCTAGGGGTATAGTGGTAGCAGACGGGATTGGATCCCTTGACCCCGTGTCACGCGATTACCAGCCCCTTCCCAGTTGCCGATTCCCCTAGTTACAAAAATAAATAAATAGACTCTGTACGGTGCATTAATTCGATGAATTTAAAATCGTACCCGCAGCATTAAATTCAATATGGATGTATCATTAATTAATTTGTATGGGACGGTAAATTACGGCTGTGTACGGATGCAACAAATTTGCTTTAATTTTGTGGCAGAATCGCACAGAAGGAAGAAGTGTACAGCAAACAGTGTACAGTGATCAATCGGTTAATTAATTGTTTAGAGCATGCACATTAGTTCTGTGCACTCAGACAGTATGGATGACAGACAGGTACAATAAGGTACCGGTTACCATCTTTTTTCTCGGTTTTCAAATTCAGTAAATTTGAGGAGTCATAAGTTTTAAATTTGGAGTTATAAGCAGATGTTTTAAATTTGGAGTTATAAGGGTTTCAGTTTCTTTTGGGAGTTATAATCAGAATTTTCTTTTGAATTATAAAGGAAAATGACCAATATTAATAATTTCATGATGCCTGAGTCTCGTAAGTTAAATGGCAAAAATTATCCCGCCTGGAAACAAAAGATGGAACAGATTTTGTCTTATCACAATCTTTGGGAACTAGTTAATGGGACCACTCCAAAACTGATCCCGTGATAATGATTACACGAAGAAAAATAAAAATGCATTACTTCTTCTTACAGTTGCTTTGGAAAATAATATTCCCGCCCACATTTGTGGTCTTCGTACTGCCCTTGATGTTTGGAGTCTTCAACAAAGTTATAAAATTTATATGAAACCTCCAATGAACTTTGAATTCTATTGTTGCAGAATAAATTAACTGGTTTAAAGATGGAGCATCAATTCAGTTACAGATCATGTCCAAAAGTTGCAGGAACTAGAGAATGACTTATCAGCTATTGACAGATATTACAGATAAAGAGTTCATCACCATTCTGCTTAATAGTCTACCTGATGTGTATCAAAATTTTGTAATGTTTTTTTGTCTTCTCACAATGAAGTTCCTACATTTGAAGAAGCAGTAGGGCTACTACTTAAGAAGAAACATGAACTTATAGAACCAGATAGAGCTTTGACAAGAAGACATAGAGGAAGATGTTGAGGTCGTAGATGAGGATACAATTGGCATCCTAATTGGAAGCAAAAATTCTTCAAATCAAATAGGTACTTCTCAAAGTTCTAAGCATCGCAATTATTGAAGTAAGAACAATCATAATGAAACAGGGTGTTACCTTAGGCAAAGAGATGAGGCTGACCGGAATAGAGGTAGAGAATATACTACAGGAAGAAGTAGAGGGGGAAGACATCACAGTCATTTTGTAGAGTCGTACCATGGTTCAACAGAATGAGCCTGACACTAATTATTTGTTTACGGTTTCTCATACCAATATATCTGCTTCTCAATATGTTTGGTATATTGATTCAATGACAACCAAACATATGACTGGTAAGTAAGAAGTTTTTTCCAAACCTGCTTCCGTAGATAATGAGATTTTATTTTTGGTGATGACAGCATTCATGAGGTACAAGGAAGAGGTGAAGTACCTATGAGGGATTCAAGAAATTCCATCAAAACTATTCAGAATGTCTTGTATGTTCCAGGATTAAAGACCAATTTGCTTATTGTTAGTAAAATTACTAATGAAAATTATACTGTTGTTTTTTATAAGAAACAATGTCTAATTAAAGATCGTAACAACAAAATCATGGCCCAAGGATTACAGTGTAATGATATGTATAGGTTTGATAGTATTCCCAAGCAACAACAAGCTTTTTTAACATGTTCTATTTCTATGAATCAGTTTTTTAACATGTTCTACATTTTTTAGCATAAATGATATGGTCATCTTAATTGTTTTTATTTGAAGTTTCTTCATAAGCATAACTTGTTGAATGCTTTGCCGAACATTGAGTATGATAAAGGTGTATGTGAAGCATTTCTTGCAAGAAAGCAAGATCGTTTCAAGTTTGACAGCAGTAAAACTAGAGCAACTCAGGTATTGGAATTAATTCACAGTGATGTTTGTGGACCGATGAGAACTCAATCTCTGGGAGGAGCTAGGTACTTCGTATCATTTATTGATGTTTCGAGAAAGATATGGGTATATTTTTTAAAGTTCAAATCTGATGTTTTTGCAATCTTTAAGCAATTCAAGGCTATGGCTGAAAGTAAATGTGGACAGTGAATTAAGGTATTGAGAAGTGATCGAGGAAGTGAGTATGAATCCAATGACATTTGTGACTTTTGTGATTATTGCTGTCATAATGGTATTCAAAGACAAACATTCGTTGCCAAAACCCCACAACAAAATGGTGTGGCAAAAAGGAAGAATCGATCCATTATAGAGATGGTTAGGCGCATGTTGAAAGGGCGTCATCTCAATGATCATTTTTGGGCTGAAGCAGTTCAGACAGCAGTATTTTTATTAAATCGTAGTCCGACAAAGGCAATTCGTAGTAAGACTCCTTGTGAAGCTTGGTCCAGTAGAGGTAACAAATTTCAAAGTTTCTGGTTGTTTGGCATATGCACATGTTCTCGATCCAAATAGACATAAATTGGAAGCTAAGAGTGGGAAATGCATATTTATTAGGTATAGCATTGAATCAAAAGCATACAAGTTATATGATCCAGTAAATAGAAAGTTTGTTATAAGTAGATATGTCATTTTTTATAGAAGACCTCTACATGTGCATACATCCAAATGGAAAGGTGTCGTTTTATAATATATAATAGGGAATTGCAAGTTCGTGGAATGTAAACATGCAGCTTTCGAGTCCTGAGTCTCGGGAGAAAGGGAAGAAAGGAAGCAGGCAAGAAAGTTCAGAGAAGAAACGGAGATACAAAGATGAGGAGACCATCGTTTTCCCAATTGGGATCTTTAAGCGATGATGTCATACTTGCTATTGATATCAAATTTGTGTGGCCATGAGATTTGATTTCTGTATGAACGAGGTTCATTTTTGCGGAATCCATTTTGATAAAGCCGCATACGACATAAATATTCACATTGTGGAGAGTACGATTCCAATTGTTTTGGACAATTCTGCATATGTCCATCTAACAAAAAAAACCATTATGAACAAGCTTCATGGAACTATGATATGTCGTGTTTCAATGATTTTTTTTAAAGATAGACAAAATCTATCATAATTTAGTTGAATCATTTTTTTAAAGATGGGCAAAATCTACCATAATTTAGTTGTTAATGAACAATGAAAAATGCTTATGAGTGTCTTCTATAGGTTGACCTCACTTTTATAAATATAGGTCAACCTCACTTTTATAAATGAGTGTCTTCTATAGATTGACCTCACTTTTATGAATATAGGTCAACCTCAATTTTATGAGATGCCTCTTACTACTCCTTTTTGTTCAAGAAAGGCAACCTCCTTTTTGAATATAGGTTGACCTCACTTTTATGAATATAGGTTGGCCTCACTTTTATGAGATGCCTCTTACACTCCTTTTTGTTCAAGAAAGACAATGATGAACTTGAACTCAAAACTCCTATTGCATATCGATGATGTCGGAGAGAATAGGCTAACGAAGAAGGAGAAAAAGTAGAGTTGGAATTGGAAGGGCAAGATGGCAATCAGTCTCAGAAAGAAGGAAGTCAATGTCAGAAAAGGCCAAAATGATTCTATAGAACTCTTCAAGATGCCAAGTCAGATGAGATGCAGCAAGGTGAGAGAACCATGTCCAAATCCCCACCGCAGGTAAATCTTGCTTTGATGAGTGAAGTTGTGCATTCTTCTAATCCTGCTTCTTTCAATGAAGCAATTCAAAAACAAGAATGGAAAGATGCCATGCAAGAAGAGTACGATGCATTAATGAAAAACAACACCTGTAACTTAGTTGAATTACCGGCAAATAAGAAACCGATGGACTACAAATGGGTATATCACACTAAGTTCAAGTCAAATGGATCTATTGATAAATACAAAGCCAGGTTAGTTGCAAAAGGATAGGAACAACAAGAAGGTATAGACTATGAGGAAACATTTGTTCCCACTGCAAAATTAACCACAATCAAAATGTTGTTAGCACTTGTAGCACAGTTTGGATGGCAAGTACACCAGATTGATGTCAAAAGTGCATTCTTGAATGGAGATTTGCAAGAAGTGTATATGGCACAGCCTGAAGGATTTGCAGTTGAAAGCGAAGAAAGATTGGTCTGTAAGTTAGTAAAAGCTTTGTATGGATTAAAACAAGCCACTCGAGCATGGTATGAAAAGATTAATATTTATATTTCGTCAAGAGATTTCAAGTGAAGTGATTTTGATCCTAACTTGTATATCAAAGGAAAAGCCGAAAAGATGAAGATATTATCATTATGGTGGTATATGTCGATGCCTTAATTCTTACAAGAAGCAATAATGACTTGATTCAAAAAGAAACAGATAGTCTCTGCAAATCATTTGGTATGACTGATTTGGGATTATTACATTACTATTGGGTATTGAGGTATGACTGATTTGGGATTATTACATTACTATTGGGATTATTACATTACCAAACAGAATTTTCATCTCACAAGAAAAATGTGATTTAGAATTGTTAAACAAAATCACAATGGAAAATTGTAATTCCAGCAAAACACAAATGGAGGCAAACTTGAAGCTCTCAAAGGATGACAAGTCAAAGGTGGTTAATGAATTGATTTATCGTTAACTTGTACGAGGATTAATTTATCTTACTACAACTAGACCAGACATAACTTTTACAGTTGGTATGTTATCAATATTTTTAAACTATCCCAAAGAGACACATTGGAATGCAACAAAAAGAGTACTTAGGTATATCAAAAGTACTTTACACTTTGGTATTGTATTTTAGAACAATGATCACTTCATGTTGAAAGGTTTTTCAGATGTAGATTGGACAGGTGATACAGATGAAAAGAAATCAACAACAAGTTATGCTTTTACCCTTGGCAGTGGTGTCATTTCATGGGAAAGTAAAAAGCAATCTTCAATAGCTCTTTCAACAATAGAAACAGAATAAAAAGCATTCATTGGAGCAGCATGTGAGGCATTGAGGCTACGTAGAATCCTTTGTGACTTGCAGCTTCCACAAATGCAACCAACAACATTACAGTGTGACAACCAAAGTGCCATCAATATGAGAAAGAATCCAATCTATCACTCAAAACCAAACATGTCGAAATTCAGCATCACTGTATCAAAGAACAAGTACAGAACAAAGATATTGAACTTGTTTATTGCGGGTCCCAAGATCAAGTGGCAGTTATCTTAACCAAAGCACTCAACAAAGATAAATTTGAAAAACTCGAGAGATGTTAGGAGTTGTGGAAAATGACATAAACATTAAGAGGGGATGTTAGATAATATAGTGTTACTTTATGTAATGAAGTAATAATGAGCAATAATGTCATAAAGTGAAATAAGTCGTACATGATAATAAAGTGAAATAAGTCTTATGTAATTATGAAATTAGGTGAAGTTAGGTAAATTAGGTATGTGGTTCCTAACTTGAATAACGGAACTTGCTACCCATAGATACATCACTTTATGTAACTTGTGAACGTTAATGATAATATATCTCTCGTTCATTCTCTTTGTCTCTTACATATTTCTCCATAGTTCATTCTCTCGTCTCTTACATATTTCTCCATAGTTCATTCTCTCATCACTCTCTCTTGTCTCTTACACATTTCTCCATGCTTAGTTTAACAGTATCAAAGCCCAATCTCAGGCCATTTTCACTGTCAACGAGAACCAAATCCTTTTGACCATCTTGACTTCAAGAACCAAATTTTTAGATCCAATAAAAGAAGAAAAACAAATTAAAAAAGTCAAAGCCACTGTTGTTACTACTCTTCATAAGCTGTAACTATATAATATATACCAAACACAGAACACTAAAATGTTTGCTCGGCATGTAACAGAAAGAGAAAATGAAAGCCACACGGGTGTATCAAGAGTACTCTAAAAAATATAGAAATAAATACAGCTGTAGAAGCCTTTCATGAACCACAACAACCTCTACATACATCCCTCATTACAGTTATTGTTACATACAAAATTGTTTCCTTGTGAACAGTGCAGCTGCAATCACCAAACGAAGGGGAGAAAACAAAAATAAAATAAACATGACTGACCAAATCGATCATGGGCGTGACATAATAAACCACAGGGGTTCGTCACTGCAACGAGGATACTTTTTCCTCAAGCGGTTCCATGTCTTCACCAATCGCATGTGGATTAACAACTGTTGAAATTTATAGCAAGGAAGGTCTTTTACATTGCTTGGTGCTTACGCATGTAAAAAGCAGTGAAGCACCAATCGGGAGGAACTCGCGAGTCTCCACGAGTGAGTTTCGGTGTCGGGTAATCGCCACACACTTGTCTAAGGACTCGCAGATTCGGCCAAACTCGCCCGCTCGTCAGGAACTCGCAAACTCGTCCAACAACTCGACAAGGGAAACGCCCGCGGACGCCAATGCTTATGTGGTTTGCATGATAAAAATGGAGGGAAATCTGCTAGCTCGCTCAGTCGTGACGTCGTGAAGGAGACCATTGGTGCAGTCATGGAGGTCATTAAGGAGGCTATTGGTGCAATTTGTGGTCGCTGTTCGTGGAGGTCTCGCTTGCTGTGGTCTGTGCGTGGAGGTCCCAGTTCTTGATTGTTGTTCGTGGCATCATGCTTCCCAAGTCCAGGTATCGTGGCATCTTGCTTGCTGTAGTTCGTGAATGTTGTTCGTGCTCATTCGTGCTTCCAAGTTCCAGGTAAGTCGGCCCTAGACTATATTACGTTTTTTTGTTTAGTTTTTTTATGTATGTTATAAAATATAAATTATATATATATTATATATTTTTTATTTCTATTATAAACTATATAGTATAACTATATAAATATATATATATTATTTTATTTATGTTATAGTTTATATATTTTCTTTTTTATTTAATTTATGTTATATATTATAAATATATATACAGTGTTACACGGATACGCGTCCCCAAGGGTAGGAAACGCGCTTCCACGTCCCCACACGTTTCGGAAACTTGGAAACTCCATTGGAAACGTCCCCCCCCACGTCCCCATTTGAAGGAAACTCAAGGAAACACAGAAGGGAAACGTTTCCCTCCTAAAATTGGTGTCCCCACGTTTCCTTTGATAGTTTTTTACCAAAAATTTAATAAAAAATTAAATGATAAAGGGCCATGCCGTCCACTATTTTCCTTCTTAGTAGCCTTGATTTCATTTTGTTGTTCAATATGGTTGTATTTCCGAATTTGATTTATCAGTTATAGCTATGTATGGTTGTATTTCATTTTATTTCACTTGATGTTTGTTGTAAACTTGTATTAATCTTTAGATTATAAAATTAAAGACTTTAATGATTTATGCTCCAACTTTCAATTTTTATGTGTTCTAATATACACTTTGTAGTATTCCTATTGGGGTCGCCTATGTTGAAGACCTCGACGTACCCTTCGACGTTTCCTAAAATTTGGGGGGGGTACTTCTGCATATGTCGTTTTTGTGTTCCCCCCGCTCCCACGTCCCCACGTCCCAGAAACTTGGGGGAACATTGTATATATATATATATATATTTTTAATTATTTCTGTTATATATTTTATATTTTATTTAAAAAAATTATTTCTGTTATATATTTTATATTTTATTTAAAAAATTTATTTCTATTATATATTTTATATTTTATTTAAAAAAATTATCTGTTATATATTTTATATTTATTTTATTTTTGTTATGTATTTTGTATTTTTTATTTTGTTATATTTAGTTTTTTGTTCTTTATATTTTGTATTTTATTCTATTTCTGTTAGATATTATATGTATATATTTTTTATTTTATTTACTAGCTCATCGAGGGCTTATTGTAGGTGTACTCGTGGAGAGGAATGAGACTCGAGTGCATGGAGAGGTTATCTATTTTGGTTTTTTATTTCTGTTATGAGACTAAATTTTAAACTTGCACCAATCTGATTTTTAAATCAGTATGGTCTATGTTTATGGTTATGGTTTATGGTTTAAGAACACTATGGTTTATGATCAGTATTTAAATTTTTGCATACAAAATTTATTGTGTTATATTGTATTATCTTAGTTTATGAGACAATATTATGAATTATTGCATAAATTGTAGTTTTATATCTTATATGGATAGTTTTATAGCTTAAATGTACAATATTTTAAATTTTTTTCCTATTTGCCGAGTCTGTCCCGAGTCTTTCCCGAGTTTTTCCCGAGTCTACGAGTCATATGCTAGCCGAGTATTTGCCGAGTCCGAATCGTGCAACATTGGTAGAAAGGACCTTGGTGACTTTCATAATCATTAACTTTAGAGTTATAAAGTTAATGTGAGTTTTTATTAAAGTTGTGATTCAAAATTATTTTATTTCAGAAAAATATAATTTGTCTCGCCCATGGAAAGTGAAGAGTCACTTGGGGAGTGAAAAGACAAAGTCACTTGGGAAAGTGAAGAGACAAAGTCATTCTCACAATTAATAAAAAGAGAAGTAGGAGAGTTTAGACATACATTCCAAAGAGAGCATTTTTGGAGTGGCTCGAATTCGAAGGAGGAGCTTGGTGAGGAGTGTGAGAAGCACGCCTGCAAGAGAGACTGATTCCAGTTTGCTTATCTGTTGTATATCTGCTCATTACTTACAGTAGCATGTGTTTAAGTTTAATGCATGACTGTTGAAGTTAGGCTGGAGGTTGAAATCAGAGTTAGCTAAGTGTTTGACAGAATGTCTAGCTGAGTTTGCTAGCAGACTGTCAGTGTTTTTGCTGAGATTTTAACAACAATACCATCGTTTTGCAAATCAGGGGCAGCAAAAATCATAACATGGGTGCATAAGTAGAGTGGCACGACAGTCAACTTGGTGAAACATTGTTGGAGTATTAACACTCGAATAATAAAGTTGAGATGTGATCAAGTTATGGTGCTATTGATGCCTTTAATAAAATGATATTAGTATTTTTGTTAATAAGTGATTAGGGCAATTAGGTACTATAACCACCACATTGATGTAATAAAAGAGGATTCCCTTCATTTTATATGATGACCCCATTTAATATTAAAAGATTATAGTTTGTATTTCCCATTTATCATTGTTCATCTATTAACATTGTTAACTTGTGGGATTACACAGAAAGTGTTTACACCATGTTTGGGGTGCTTCATCATATTTGGGGTACACAATGTATGTTCAACCCCCGGACAGTCCAAAATGGATTGGAGCATGGGAGATGGTCCATGATGGATTTGCACGGTTGAGATAGCATGTTCAATGGATGCTTGACCTCATATGGTTGTTGGCATGGTATTCTTCCCTTAGGCATTGTAGTTCTCTTGATAATTTGGTCGACACCCTTCATGACAACCATATGGAGACCACAATTGCTTGGAGAGCACCATAATTGGGAGAGAAGCGTTGTGCATCTTGGAGAAGGGTATCAAGCCCTAGATGGCATGTGGTAACCTAGATTCCTGTTTAGAGGCTTGTTGTTAACTCGAGGACACCTAATCCTTTGATAGTGTACTTGGAGAGAGCAACTAACCCAATGGAGTACATACCTTATGAGTATCGATGGGTTCTGTGGAGGCTTGTGTTGAAGTGATGTGGACTTGCCTCGTGTAGCTACATCATCTTGGAGCCCTTATTTTTCATGACACATGTACTTTGCAGTGGAGCACTTTGTTACAGCTTGAACTAGCAAGGTATAGTTATATCCCCAAAGAACATGACTAGCCCAACAAGTGTTATCCACTGTCACCTCGATAATGTTAGATTTTATAGCTTGAGAGGTCTTCTACAAAGGCTTGGTGTCTAGGCATTAACTTTAGTGCTATAAAGTTAATGTGACTTTCCTAGACATTAACTTTAGTGTTATAAAGTTAATGTGAATTTTTTTATTAAATTGGTGAGTGAAAATTATTTTTAAATTCAATTAGTGTAATTTGTCTCATCCTTTTACTTTGAAGAGACTTAAGTCAATCAGAAGATGAAGAGACAAAGCCACTTGGAAGAGGAAGTAACAAAGTCATTCTCTCATTTAATAAAATGACAATTCTAGGAGAGTTTAGACACATTCGTGAGAGAGAGTTTTGGAGATCCAAAGAGAGAAAAGGAGAGAAAAAGTTTGCAGCAAGAAGGAAGGGTGCTAATCTCAGCAAGAGTGTGGGAACGAGTTCCAAGGAGAACAACCAGCATTTATTGCAACAGAGAGGAGGCCGTACAGGGCACGATTTTCAAGGTAATCATACAGATGGGAGGTACAGCGTATTGGGCTTTGTTTTCGAGGTAGCAAAGAGTTGTTATGGTCAGAAGATATAGGTCGTACAGGCTGTACCATTAGTTAGGCACTGAAATCGAGGAGGCCACACTGTTGTTTGGGCACGATTTTCGAGGTTTGTTCTTAAAAGTACAGACTGTACACGTGCATTTATGTTGAGTTGTACTACTGTAAATTTCCATTTTCTGTGGGTTGATTATTAATCAAATTTCTCTCTTGTGACTGGTTTTTCCTTCAGGGTTTTTCCAAGGGCGTTGCCCGAATATCGATGTCAAATGTGTATTTTTATACTCATTCATTGTTCATTTATTTCCACTGCAAAGTTCTTAGTCATTTGTATTTCTACTCATAAGGTACAGTTGAATGTCTTTGGTTTAAATGCATTACTGTTGAAGTTTTATAGGAGACAGAAATCAAAGGTTTGGCCAAGTGTTTGACAAAATCCCTACAAGAGTAGATCTAGTTTGTAGGTGTAATCTCAACATGTTATCAGATCTACAGGTCTAATTTTAAACAGAGAACCTTGTATTTGACACAGAGGACGGCAAGGCAATTGCTGTGGTTTTTCACCTAGCATATTTGGGCTTGTTTTGGTTGGTCAGTGAAAATGTCTGTGACTTTTGACTTGTGGTTTGAGGACAGGCTTGAGGGTGCATCGAACTTCAATCCATGGAAGGAGAGGGTCACTTTGTTGTCGGAGGAATTTGAGTTATGGAGTATGACCAAGGAAGTTGCCACGATTCCCATTGATCCTATTCTTTTGGATGAATATCAAAAGAAGAATGTGAAGGAAAAATGTATTAACCTTGATGTAGTGAAAGACCACCTGATACCTCATGTGACCAGCAAGAAGAATGCCTTCAACATGTGGACAGCTTTGATAACGTTGTTTTAAAATAATAATCACAACCGGAAAATGGTTTTGAGGGAGAAGTTAAGGAACACTAAGACGACCAAGAACAAAAATGTCACATCATACCTTACCCGGATTCCAAAGGTACGTGACGAGTTGGGTGTTGTTGGCGAGAAAGTGGAAGAAGAAGAGTTGGTTAGAATTGCCTTGAATGGTTTCTCACAACCATGGCAGGACTTTGTGCCTGCAGTTGTTGCCAGAGAGAACATGCCTACATGGACTAGACTTTAGGGTAGTTTCATATAGGAGGAGCTGAGACTTAGCTCTAGCCACACAAGCCAGCAACATGGGGATGATGAGGAGAATGTTGCTCTTACAAGGAGGAGCAAGCAGAGGCCCAAGAAAGGCCCAGGTTGTGGATCTAGCTTGACGGGTGAACAGAAAAAGGACATAATCAAAGTGAAATGCTTTGCGTGTCACAAGACTGGCCACTATGCGAGTCAATGTCCAAACAAAAAGGAGGGCAATGAAGAAAAAGACAACAGCATCAACTGTGATTAACTTTGCCAAGAAGTTTGATAAGGAATTTTCTCTAGTCTCTAGTCTTTCAAGCAATGGTAGTGCAAGGTTTGAGGACATTTGAGCATGGGTTGTGGTTAGTGGTTCATCTTGCCTTGTGACGGGAAGGAGGTCGGTGTTCCTTAGTGTTTCAGAGGTAGACTCAGACTGCCATGTGGGTTGTGGGGCTAGTACCACGCATGCAGTGAAGGGGGTTGGATGTGTGAGACTCCAGCTACATTCAAGAGGATCTATGGAGGTGGCTAAAGTGTTGTTTGTTCCGGAGCTGAAGGTAAATTTGCTCTCTATTCTAGCTTTGGAGGATGAGGGATATAGTGTGATGTTCTAGCATTGACAGGTACTTATGTATCTAGAGGGAGCTACCCTAGACACAACAACAGTGTTTGGTGTCAGAGAGGGGAGATCATATAGGTTGTTGGGACAGCCTTTGGTTGGGTCCAAGGGGATCTTGTATTCAAGGTCCATGCCAATATTAGGAAAACTTGGTTGTGAGGGTTCTTCCAGTATTGTCAAGAGACTTAGCCAGTACGAGATGACTCAATTGGATTTTCAAGACATCCATAGAACTGGGAGGTACAGTGTATTGGGCATTGTTTTCGAAGTAACAAAGAGCTATTAAAATCAGAAGATACAGGTCGTACCATTAGCCATGCACTAAAATCGAGGCGACCACATAGGCCACACTGCAATTTGGCCGCAATTTTCGAGGTTTGTTGCTAAAAGTATAGACCATACAAGTGCATTTATGTTGAGTTGTAAATTGCTTTAAATTTCCAGTTTCTTCGTGGGTTGATTATTAATAAAATTTCTCTCTTGTAACTGGTTTTCCCTTCAGGGTTTTTCTAGGGGCATTGCCTGAATATCTTTGTGTCAATGTGTATTTGAATACTTGTTCATTGTTCATTTATTTCCCCTACAAAGGTATTAGTCATTTGTATTTCTACTCATAAAGTACAGTTGAATGTCTTTGGTTTAAATGCATTATTGTTGAAATTTTATTGGAGATAGAAATCAAAGTTGGCCTAAGTGTTTGATGAAATCCCTACAAGAGTAACTCTAGCTTGTAGGTGTGATATCAACAGATAACCACCTCTCTACACTTCCAATTGGCTCTTCTCCAACTCGAGGCGGGCTTCACTAGATAGGATTACCAGCCTATGGCAATGAGGGCACAAAGTGATTTGAAGAGTCAGCCTTAGCAAAACTTGCGGTCTTTCTTTGTAGTGTAGATGATGGGAGGGTTATGAAGACTAGTGTCAATCCCCAACCCAAGGACAATCCCCCTCAAGACTTGTTTTTGTAAATTTTCCAACCCCAACCCGGTTTCAAGTTTTGTCTACATAGAGTTTAATGCCCAAACCCCACTAGCTTCTCATAAACAAAAAATTAACGACTTGCTTGAAACACATGAAATTTTTTACAACATTTGCATCTACAGAAAATTAAATCAGCCACATGAAAAAATTTAGACACATAAATTTTTAGCCAACTTGGCTCAAGAAAAACCCCGAAGGGAAAACCTAATAAGAGAGAGATTTTATTCTTTTCAAGATGAATTCCAAAATTTACAACAACAGTACTTATCTCCCTGTTCTGCCTCAAATTTTGTGACAGCATCTCACTAACAAAGTTGTACGACTACCTCAAAAATTGTGCCAAAAATCAGACCTATTCAGACTCGCGCGTGTGGTTGTATGGCCTGTTTTTCTCGATTTTTTTTCAACAAATTTACCTCGTTTTCTGTGCTTGTACGACTAGCAATAAAATTTGTACTTGCTACCTCAAAAAATGTGCCTGTACTATCTTCATTTATAGTTGTACGGACCTCAAAAACTATGCTGCCATCTTCCTTGAAATTTGTGTTGTTGTACGATTTTTTGCTATACGGATTTCCTTTATTTCTGTGCAAATAGATGTTGTAATTTGCCTCAAAATCTGTGCCAATATCAGTCTAGAAATGTGTGCCCTTCATCTAGCTATACAGTCTTGGGATTTGTGCCAAGGGTTTTCTCTCTTCTCTCAAGTGTTCGACCTCCTCTCTTGCTCTTCTTCTCCTCCTCTTGCTCTCCAAATCTCTTAGGTAACAATAAAATAGGTTTTGTGCCTTTTCCCTAGTTTTATATGAGGTAACCAACACTCACCAAATCCATGGCTAGGATTTAAACTTGAGTTGATGAGATCTAGGGCCCATATTAATTGCTCATTAATGTCTTAATAAATAAATGAAAACACTTTTTCCATTCACTTACGTAAGTGACCCTTTTTAATTTAATGTTCACTTAAGTCTCATAAAGTCAAATTAAAATTAATCTCACACTCACTTTATAAAGTGATTTTATAAAAAATAAAGTACATCTCACTTTATAAAGTACTAGGGACCTCATTTAATGTTTTTATGTCCACCCCAAGGCACCACAAGGTGAACAACATCTCCTAGGTAACTTTTCAACAGTTTTTATGTGTTTGACCAAAACCTCTACAAAACGCATGCTAAATTCCTACCCAAAACAATTGAAGCTTCTTGCAAATTTCACCAAGGAAGATTAGCTTTTAGCATACAAATTCAACAAATCTATCTAGATCACCCTTCGCCTATGCAAAATTGATGAGTACCACTCCTACAGATGCCAAAGAAATATAAAAATTCCAACTGGGCAGAAACACGATTTTTATTGCACAATGAACAATAATATTTTATAAAATGTCTGAAGATTTTTTTCTTGTTATAATTTATAATAGTAGCCCGAATAAATAAAATGGGCTTGAACATATTGGTGCCTTTTTACAAAAGGAACGACTTTTCAATTTTGGGTAATTTATTTATTTGACCACTTTATTATCATTTGATAACTTTATATTTTAATTTATTTCTTGTATTGCTTTATTAATGTTATAAATATATATATATATATATATAAAACATTGCCCTCTCCTTTTAAGATGCTTTGTCCTCAAAGCATGGTAATGTCAAATATTGTTGAATAAACTTCTATGTTTCCCAAGATGCATCCTCTTCTAGAAGATTCTTCCATTTAATGAGATACTCTTTCATTATTCTCGAGCGTAGATTTTTTTCTCTGATCGCAATGACAGCTTCTGGTTCTAAAATGAGTATCCCTTCTTCATCCAGGGTAGGAAGTATTGTCTGTGTTGATTGATGTTGGCCCGACATATTTTTGAGACACGATACATGAAAAACGTTGTAAATACAACTCTCATTTGGTAAGTCCAGTTCATATGCTAATAAGCTAATCTAATATGGTCCATAACATTTGGGTGCCAACTTATTCTTTCCTTATCGCTTAAGCAATAATTGTTTGTATGGTTGGAGTCTTACAAACACCCAATCTGCTACTTCAAACTCTCTCTCTATTCTATGATTATTTGCTTATTGCTTCATACAGTTTCGCACCATTTTTAGGTTATACTTGAGTAATTGTATTACCCTCTGATTTTCCTCAAGTTGACTTCTTACTGCTGGCACCTTTATGTCACCTTGAACAAATTCTTTCCACTGGGGTAGTTCATACCCATATAGAGCTTGAAAAGGTGTCATTTTGGCCGAAGTATGGCAAGTAGAGTTATACCACCATTCTACAAGATGGAACCATTGTAGCCATTTGTTCTGCTTATTGGTGACGAAAATACGAAGATAGGTTTCCAAGCATTTGTTGACAATTTCTATCTTTCCATCTATTTGGGGGTCGTAAGTTGAACTCATGTTAAGAGATGTCCCAATTTGTTTGCAAAATTCCTTCCAGAAGTTGTTGTTGAATTTGGCATTTCTATCACTAACAATGATTTGGGAAAACCATGCAATTTGTAAATATTTTTACAGGATACTACAGCAATTTCTTTAGGTGAATCAATCTTCTTTATGCACAAAAATGTGCATACTTAGTTAGTCAGTCCACAACCACTAAGATTTTATCTTTCCCTTCTGATAAGGGTAACCCTTTAATGAAATCCATGGAGATTTCTTACCACTTCTAGTTGGGAATGTGTAGGGGATGCATTAACACGAGAGTCATGACGTTTTCACTTTTGTTCCCCTGACATGTGTCACATTCTGCTACATAGCTCTAAATGTCTTTATACATCCCATTCCAAAAAATGACTCTCTAGCACTATAGTAAGTCTTGAAAAATCCTATATGTCCTACAGCTAGAGAGTCATGGGACGCTTTCAAAACCTTAGATTTAAATCTTGATGTTGAGCTTAAGTAAATCCTTCCTTTATACCAAAGGATATCATTTCTCCATTCAAATTTAGCATTAAATGCCTAATGTTTGTAACCGCTGAATTCCCAAAACCATGTTTACTCCTCTAAGAGGCACTACAACGAATTCTGATTCTAGGTTATAATCTTCCATTTGCAGCTTAACCTTGTGGCACCTTCCCACATTTTCAATATTTTGACCATTTGCCACCATCACCTTCATGTTAGGTATTGGGTATATGAACAAGTTCAACCTCTTTGCGATATTGGCATTGATAAAGTTGTGGGTTCTCCCTGTATCTATAAGGACCATGACATTGTTATTTTTTATATGACCCTTCAATTTTAATGTTTGAGGTTGAGCTATCCCTGTAATGGCGACGAATGATATCCTTGGCACATTATCATCTACTTCCGAGGAATGATTTTGAAGATTTCATGCATCGTCCTCACTTGATCCTTCTCTATCAGAGTCAACTTCCTCTTCTGCTTCACACGTATATAACTTTTGGGTGTTGCTCTTTGAATAGCATCTATGCTTTGGTTCCCACTTTTCTCCAAAGTACTTAGATTTTCCTCCCCTCGTTCTTTGGGCCTCCAAACTGATTTTGCCCTCTTCCCTTAAATGCAGAGGAATATATTTTTAAAGTCCTACATCTGCTACTTGGGGTGGTTTGCTTCTTGAGCTGACTTTATCAAAACTAGTCTAAGAAGACCTTTTAAATTTTTTCTCAACAAATTTTGCCTTACATATTGCCTTCTCCATTGTTGTAATGTTATGCATTTCTAATTCATCTCATATGTATTGTTTCAAACCATGCACATAAGTTTGGAGACGTTGTTCATCTGTTAGTTTCGGAACTTGGGTTGCCAATGCTTCCCATTCATATGCATACTCATCTACACTACCCTTCAATTGTAATCTGGTAATCCTTGTGTTGACCACCAAGCCATCTAGGTGGACAACCATGTACCATGTACCTAGAAGACAAGAAGATGTACCTAGTAAATTTTTTCAACCGAGGCAGTCTTTCCTCTTTCTCTTCTTCACTCTTCACCATGAAATTTTCGCACCCCTACAGGGGATTTTGTAATGATATGTCAGCATGAGGATCAATTTTTGTAAAACTTAGTTGCCTAGGACTTTATCATCAAGGAAGTCCTTTCATTGAGTGTTTTTTCCCTTAGATAATTAAAATTTATTTTTAGGGCTTCTCCCTCTGTCTCTGGTGATGAACCAAGACAAGAGTCAAGACAACATTGATTACAAACTAAGTATGTGCAATCATCTTCAAGGAAACAAAGCTAGAAAATTGGATGAGGTTGTGTGAAAGATCCTCAAAAGCTTGTTGAGGAGGGTAGTCCCTCTCACAAGCCCCTTTTATCCACATTTGGATATGGCTGAAAAATACGCCTCCATCTTGAAACTGCCCACAAACTGTCCCCGAAAATGGCAAACTTGATTGTTTTGGACCTACAATCAAATTTGCTTCCTGCTGTTCCAAATCCACAGCAAATTCTGAGGGAAAAGGCTGAAAAACATCGGCCAAATCCACACTAGGAGAGAGAGGGCAAACAGGCTTCTCTAGATTTGATGTAAAAACCCATGTATGATGCTCCAAATCTGCAACATCAACATGCTCAAATGGCTGGAAACCTTCACGGGCTTCCTCTTGGGCATGTTCTTCTAGATCAACCCAATGGACTTCTTCAAGGATCTCTTCAAATACTTCATCTTCAACACGATGCTCTTCAAGAGAATGGTCTTCTTCAAAAGGAAGGGCAGCAAGATCCTCCACAAGACTAGGATCCCTTCCCTCACAAAATCCTTGAGAAAATCCTTTAGTAAAGATATTAATTTATTAGGAAGCTCCTTATACCAATTTTTTACGTCAATATCCTTCAAATCAAGAGACATCCTGAAGATTTTCAACTTGAAAACTACATGGACCACATTTAATTTTGAAAGAGCTTCCATAAATATTGCAATATGCAATTCAATCAAATTATCACGTCCATGAAACTTTGGGGTGTGCATTCATTCCAATCATCACCATGAAATTGATTAGGATATCTCGGAATGTCCAAGAAATCCAATGGATTAAACCAATTAAGCATCCATGGTTTCTCAAGGAATGCCATGTCACTTTCCAACCTTCAAATTTGAGGCATCTAATCTGAAATATGCATGTAATCATACCTCATACCAATGCTGAAATGTGTGGAGCCACCAAGGTGAATTTTGAGATGCCTTCAATCGTTGCTTTCTTCACCCCTACAAACAATAAGTCTTCAAAATCTGCAAGTACAAAAGCATTGTCCCTTCATGGAATCTGCATGTGAGAAAAGAAATCTGCAATAGTAACCTCTCACAAAATGTTAATCAGCATGATCTTCATAGTTCTAGGAAAAGGGCTTTATCACCGGCAACAGCGCCAAAATGTTCAACATGAACTAGCAAGTGTAGTTGAAGCCCCAAAGAACGTGGCTAGCCTAACTGCAACCTAGAGGGGTTACCCATTATCACCTCAATAGCCACCTCTCTACACTTCTGATTGGCTCTTCTCCAACTGGAAGGGGGATTCTCTAGATAGGATTGCTAGGCTATGGCAATAAGAGCACAAGGTGATTACAAAGAAGTAGCTCTAGCAAAACTTGAGGTATTGTTGGTAGGATAGGTAAAGGGGTGATGGGAGGACCATGAAGACCAATGCCAATCCCAAAGGCATATGGAGTCAAGAAGAAACAGAACCAAATGAAAAGTGAAACACGTTCATGAAAAGGTTAGGGAGAATTAGATCCCTTATGGAACCTACCAATAAACCCTACCATGTTGCATCATTATAATGAAAATCACTAGCAGCTCCCTTGTGGTGCCTACTCAAAACTATGTTGATAGGATGTGCCTCATGCAATGGAGTATTCCAAGTTCCTACTCTATAAAGATGATTCAAAACAATGTAATATTCATGCATAAAACAACAAGGAAAGGATGAGAACTCTCACAATCCTTCCAATGTGACAATACTGTCCTCCTATGGCCCTAATAACAACTTCCAACTTCCAGCTATTCCATACATCATTAACAACATTAAAGATGAGAACCAAGAACACTTACAAATGGAGAAGAAAACCCTTGAACTTCAAATGCTCCATAAAAAGATATATAACAATAACCTCCAAGAGAGAAAGATCTCCAAATCCAACCATGACAATGAGTGAGAAAGCCAACCCGTATATAGGTTGCAGCTCAATCTCACTTTACAATAAAACAGCATTACTTCCCTAGATCTAATCTACGGTGGAGACAATAATAACCAACTCGACTAAAACCCTGACTAATTTCTAACGAATTCATAAATAATAATGATGGTCGCCACCATAAATACAAGGTCTGAGGCCTCGTTTTCCTCAAACATCTTTCAACATCCTTAACTAACCCAAAGGTAGTTAGACCCAATTATTTCCAGTATGTAACATCCACTTTATTTCCATTAGCAAATAAACCCACACCATCTTTAAATATAAGGTCAAAAAGGTAGCCATCCAACAAAGGTTTTAACAAAACTTCCCAAGCATGAATTGTATAAACAGACCATCCAAGCAATGGGCATCCTCTTAAAATGGATACTTATTCGATACCACGATATCACATGTGGCCCCACATGGTCCACAAATCCAGGAACTGAAGGGAACAAAGATGAGCATCGCTTGCATGGGACCCATGGCCGATGGAGCATTCTACGCGAACTAGGGATCGTGTCATTTCTCAATGCATCCACAGTGCAACGCGATCCAACATCCAGCTCACTCAATCACTAAGTATCTCCCATGATGCAAGCGAAACCTCCATTCAGAACACTGCCAGCTTGTAACTCATCTCATGAAATGGCCTCAGAAATTTGCAAGGGTCGAGCTACTCCAAGTGTTCAACTGCCTAATCATCGAGTCCGTGTATTCAAGGAAAGACTGCTCCACCGTGATGATTGATCGCTTACAACCCCAAACAATTCACCCATCATGGCTTATAGATCATTTGCTTTCTGGATTAAACTCGAATAAGAAGGAAAGCCAAGAAATTGCCATCAAAGAGAAATCATCAGCCACGAGTGCAGTTGCAATGAGATAAAGCTACGTCGAACTGCCTATCAGCACACATACGTTCTCCTGTTCGACATGGGAAAAAGCAGTGCTTCTGTATATCTTCAGTTCGGCCACATGTTATTACAGGTCTATCAGGATTCATTTGCAGCAGCAAAACCTCCTCTTTCTGTTTGCTGGGTCTACCTCCTAAAATATGCCTTCAATCTGGTGTACCACAATAGCACTGTTAATTGGTGCCAAATTGGATCCACTGGCAATCATTAATTATGAATTCACCTTTCCTTGTATTCTTCTTAGCAAAACACCCCAACTCTGGTCTCACCACCATTTTTCCATTTTTTGAAGCTCAGTGTTGGGTCGGCAGCTATGATTGATAAATCGTGATTTGTTTGTTTTGTAGGTTGCATTAATGACCATTTCACAAGTTATCTCCAATAAATAGAAATTGGTTTCACCTCTTTCCTTCATCCTTTAGAAATTCAGATGCTCTTTACTTTTTTGTCACTGATCTGAGAAACTGTAGATAGTGATACATTGCTTGCTGCCCGATTTTCTTTACTACTGATAGTTTGCCAGAAAAGAAAAACAGATCTGGATCTGTCATAACTTCATTACCTCCTCAGGAGACTAAGACATGAAACAGCTTCATCAACCTGTCACCTCCTCTGAAACACGTGTGGGTACCCATGCGAAATGGGGGATAACACCTCCATATTTACTGAAAAAAAGATAATTCTTTTACCAAAAAAACTATACCATTATCTGACATCTTGGAAAGCATGATCATCGTCTTACAATTCAGGCAGCATATCATTCATCATGAAGAGTTTGATGATTGATCAACATCACAGCCTCCCAGTTTCTTGCATCAAACTCAGTTTGAGCATTCTCATATGTTGTACTTCGCACCTTTTTTCCAAAAACAATATTGCCTATGCACCTGTATTTTAAAAGTAGCAAGCATTCTTTCTTTCCATGTGGTAAAAAATTTCCATTAAACCTTTCATTGTCTTCAAACACAATATGGGATAGACCAACCATATTTAAAAGGTTTAAACATGCCAAACAAATCATGGATTATTCAGAAAATGGAGCACCTCTTTTTGATGAGAACAAATATGCAATATGGAGTGCAAAGATGAAGTGGTACTTGCAATCAGCTGGGTATGATGTATGGAGATCAATTGTAAATGGTTATGTACCTCCAAAGAAAGTAAAATCAGCAACTCAGAAAGAAGCCAGAAGTTACAACTCAAAAGCCAAGGAAATTATACTGGACACACTACCTGATCCTATCAAAGAAAGGGTAGGACAATGTGTCTCAGCTAAAGAGCTTTGGGACATACTAAAGGATTTATATTCAACCGAAGGACGGGAAACTGAAGCCAGTACTATGAAAGACTTGATGCAAAACTCACTCAACTCTGAAGGTAAGAACTCCTCCGTTTGTAATAACTCAGAATGTGATACTTTTCATTGCTCTAATGAAAATGAAGATGAAGAAATTGACAAAGAAAAAGGAGAGATGGACTGGGAAGGAGAACTCACCTGTGCTCTAGAAGAATTAGACAAGTCTAGGAAAGAAAATGAGCAGCTCAGGGAAAAACTGCTAAGACATGAAGAAAAAGAAGATAATTCAAGTGTTGAAGTACCAAAGGACGGACTAGTAAAACTCGAAAGAAAGGTTCTGCATGCTCTTGATGAATTGATGAAATCCAAAGAAAAGAATGAGCTGCAGCAAAGACTATTAGAAAAATCTGAGCAAGAGAAACAGGATCTGAAACATCAAGTTGAAGAGACTCAACAAAACTTCATGAGTCAACTTCAGAAAAAGAATGCAGAGGTCAGCTCTTTAAAAGAAGAACTTGACAAATTGAATGATGAAGTGGCTAACTTGAAAGAAACCAATGAGACCTGTGCAAGTCTTAGAGGTTAATTGGAAGAGACCAAAGCTCAGCTACTGGAACAGAATAAAATTAGCCAAGCAAAAGAGTTTGATATCATTTTTCTGAAAAAGGAAATGAAAAAGACAGCTGCTGCAAATTTGAAGTTCTAGAAGAGTTCATTAACGCTAGATGATATCCTCAGCTACCAGAGATCACCACATGTCAAGACTAGGTTAGGCTATGATAAAGAAGAGATCCTGAAGAGTCTTAAGCATGGTGAAGAAAGCAAGAAAGAAGATACTCAGCAAGACAAGGAAGCTTCTCCAGATCAAGGTCGGCCAAGAAGGATCATGTGACAAAAGGGGCAATGTGTTTCCAGGTATGAAAAAGCACTTTATGGCTATTGCTACTCTTGCAATGAATTTGGACATAGGGCTGTAGATTGCAGATCTTGGGGCAGATCTACTCAGTCAAAAACTAGAGGTATGAGTGCTTATATTAAATGTTACAACTG
Source organism: Larix kaempferi (assembly GCA_027924585.1). NCBI lineage: Eukaryota > Viridiplantae > Streptophyta > Pinopsida > Pinales > Pinaceae > Larix > Larix kaempferi. The sequence goes on along the minus strand of BSBM01000589.1, from coordinate 8,482,278 downwards.
TCATTATTATGGTCATATAGCAAGAGATTGCAAGCAAGGGATTAACAAAATATGGAGAAGGAAAGAACAGTTTCAAGCTACTGAAAGCAATCTGTCCAGAGAAGAGAAAGCACAGGAGACATGTCAGCTAATCCTGGTTGAGTATGATGCTAAGATGCAAGAAGAAAAGATTCAAAAACTAGATGGTACAATGTCCAAGTATGAAGTTGATCTGTGCAAAAAGGATGGCTGCCATATGGCAAGCCATACTTAAAGTCTTCTAAAGACTTTGAATATACCGTGAGTTCATCTTTGGAGAATGGACTCAAATGGTTAATAGTGTTTCTCCAAGAGGCAAATCACATCCTAGGATCGAATTGATGACACTGACAATTAATATTTAGTTTGAAGACGAACCAGACCTCATAATGATGACTTTCCACACATACAGCAGAAAATCTGAGATCAAGCATCCAAGGAAGGTATGAGGAAGCTACAACTTGGAATATCAAAAATTTGAAGCATTCACCTTGATTCTGAAGCAAGCCATGAGTTCATCATGGAGAATGAACTCAACTGGCAAATTATGGCTCTCCAAGAAGTAACAGGTCCAAGAATCATACCAACAAAGAAGTGGCAGGTTGATAGGGAGAGTATGATGAGCAAACAAATTGAAGCAACCTGGTGCATGCTGACCTTTTATGAATTAACCAAGTTGATTGTTAATGCATTGGATTTCTGTGGCAGCAAAAGATGAAGTCTGTAAATTATTTGGATGACTGAGTCAACCACTGAGAATTGTTGCAGCAGGACAATGATCAAAAGTCTTACTGGGTTTTGCTTATATGATGCATGCTGATGACACACAGAGATGAAGTCTGGAAGCTGTAAGGTGTTACAAGTTTGCTCAAGAAAGATGCAGGTTAATAGGAGGAGGAGTAGCACTGAAATGTGGTCATGAATGCTTATTATGAATTTATTAAATGCTGGTTGATGTATTCATCCATAGAAGTTCACCAATGACTCTCTCTAGCCTTGGATCTGATCGAAGCATTTAAGCATAAGATAAGCACTTGTGAAGTTGTTCAAAGATGAAGAATTCTAGGCCCTAGGGCTTGCTAGAAGATCTTCAAGAATTTTGAATGCCAAAAGGACAGGAGCAAATATGAGTATTATATCTGTCCAAAAGGATACAGCAGTTGAAAACAGGTTGACAATCTTTTTGGTGACCTAATGGCAAGAAGAAAGAGTGAAAATGTGATCATGGCATGATGATTCATATGATGAGCACAAGGCAGAATACATGAAGTCTGATAAAGGATACTACAGCAGTAAAGAAGTGAAGCAACATGATAATGTTGGAGGATTTTTTTTTTTTGCATGCTTACCTTTTATGAATTTACTAGATAATCATTGATGCATTTCTTATAGCATACATAAAGTGTACATGTTACTTGGAGTCAAAAGATAAAGAGATCCTAGTTGATGACCTGGAAGTCTGAAGCCTTTCAAGAAAAAGATCTCAGCAGTAAATCAATGCATTGAATCTAACTCACAGTCAAGGCAACTTCAGAAAGATATATCTCAGCAAGCTTAGACATCTGCAAATCTACCTTTGTTTTGAGGCACCCGAAATTACATTGTAAAGATTGATTTCATGAAGGCAATCGAAGCTGATCTTATGTTCAAAACAAATGGTTGTGTAGACATTTACGAGTTTAAATGTCTACCCTGAAGAAGACACAGTTGCTACTGAACATAAAGACCCCCTGTTGAAGGATTAATCTCAGGTTCACCTCTGTTGCAGAGATCATGCACCTGTGACAAACATCTGGAAGTCTATATCTATAAAGTCTGATCCATGAATATCTCAGGACAAATCTGTTAGTTTTGTACCTAGGGATGTGTTCCCCTAGTGATTTTAGCCTAAGTCACTAAGAAGGGGGAAAAGTGACCCTCACATTAAAAACACATTTAATGAGACTTTATGTTTTTAAAGTCACTTTTTGTCTAAAGTTAAAGTGGGTGAGCAAATAAATTATTTAAGTGATTTAATTAATGTGATTTTTGCTCTCATCTTATCCTAGCCATTGGATTGAGTGATTCACCACCGTTGGATTAGAATCCCATTTAGGGATTAGACAAAAAGGGAGGGAGGCTCTAAACCTAGTTCATTTTTGTTGCATGAATGAAGGAGAGGAAATCGAGAGAGGAGAGACAGCAGCTTGCACGCATTCCTAGGAGCAGACAGGCACAGGAATCAAGGGAGTCTTCAGCAAATTTCTGGGCACATTTCCCAACACGGCCGTACTACATTCTGGGCACAAATATCGAGGAAGTCCTGGGCACACAGACCGAGAACAGCAGCACAGAAATCCAGGAGTTTCTGGGCACATTTCCCAAGATAACCAGCATGGTTTTCAAGGGAGTTCGCGGGCTCATTTACCAAGACAGGCTCGGGTTTCTAGACAGAGATTCTGGGCACTATTCTTGAGGCAGATTCTGCTCAGCTGGTGTAGAAGGTACAGGGCATGGGGTTCAAGGTATCAGCACGATTTTCTAGGAAGATATCAGCACAGAAATTGAGGAACTATCAGCACAGAAATCGAGGGTGATTTCAGTCATTGTTCTTTGCACAGAATTCGAGGTACTTGGCACAGAACTCGAGGAGAACTCAGCGGTACGGACTGTGCATTTTCCAGCACAGTTTATGAGTAAATTCTGGCACGTATTTCTAGGCTGTGGGCACACAAAACGAGGTTCTGTTTGGTGCACATCTTTCCAGAAAGATTCTGCTGAGTGGTGAAGATAAGTTAAATTCTTCATTGTAATGCTGTGATGAATATTTTGCTGATGAAATAATATCTCTCTCTCTCAACTGGTTTTCCCCGTGGATGTTTTTCCAGGGCTCGATTTGGCCAAAAATCTCTGAGTTAAATTTTCATGTGTGATTGCTAAATGTGTTTACAGCCTGTTAAAAGCTTTTACTGTGTGTTTACTGTTATAGTATTTTGTTATAAGTAGTTCCCAGTCTATGCATAACCGACTGGGAATGAAAACCACTAAATCTTGACATAAACCAGCAGACAGTTTAAGGCAGAAAATTCTACAAAATCAGGTTCAAGCCTTAATACTGGAAGATGCAACAATAAAGGCAGTTAAAGCCTCATTTTTGTGGATGCCTTGAACAAATTATCAGGTACAAAATTTCAGGCCCTATAGGGACAAGACAGCAGTGTTAAGCATAAAAGATTCAAGGTTTGGTTTGGGTGACTTGAAGTCTTCCTTGGGAAATCAGCAACAATGAAAAGAAAAGAAAAAGAATATGAGCCATGAGTGCTACAAAGAGAGGTTAAGAAGCAGTTCAAAATCTAGTATGAAGCATCTATCTCAGAATTGCTGCCAAGGAGGGACTGTTCACAAGCAATGTTGTCTTAGAAGGAAGATGGATATGCAGGCTGCAAATAATTCTCTTAGGGAACCTGTCTATTTTAAAAGCAATCATATATCTCACCATCGTGTTGGGTCCAAGCACAAAGTTTATCCAACGTATGAATTTGCATGCCCATATGTTGATAACATTGAGGGTGTGACATGCTATATGCTCAGGTGAATACCATGATCGATTATAGTAGTTTGAATCTTATACACTTTTGAGCAAGTGAAAATTACAATGGTTTGTAGATAATGGTAAAGTAGATGGTTGGGATGATCCTCGGTTCTCAACAGTGCAAGGAATAATACGAAGAGGTGTGACAGTGGAGGCCTTGAAGCTATTTATTCTATCTCATAGTGTGATCCAAGCTGAGGATTAGGACATTGCTTAGACCTTGAAGAAGCATTCAATATCGTGACAAAGCTCAGTTAAAGCACTAGACTAAGAAGAGCAGCATCGATAAAAATCATCATCAAAGAAAGCAAACTTCACTGTTGACAGGGGGAGCTAGAAATGTTTAAATGAGTTTCAGCATCAACATAACTCTTTTTCACTCAAAATGGATATTTCAGTTAGGGGGAGCATTCATGAATATGATAAGCTCAGAATTTCTTTTTTTTTTCAAAAACAACATGAGCTGAGCATGATAGGGGGAGTATGATTGTTTGCACAGTAACTCAGGCAGATCCAAAGAAGAAAATGACATCAGAAGCAGCATTAAAAAAAAAAAAGGATCTCCATTTTGAAATGAAGAACATAAAAAAAAACATGGTAAGCTCAGTCAAAAGGCAGTCTAAGCATCGCTGGTTCACAACAGCATGTGAATATGATCATGCAAGATTCCACTGCAGATTTCAAAGGAAGAAAAAATCGGGCATACAATCACAGTGAAGTGAAGATAAAAGACAAAGTCAGATAAGATAGCAGTAGCGAGTGTAATGATATTCAAGTCTTTGATGTTAAAGAAGACATTCTCTCGAACAGTATAGCAGAATTTTACATTACAATTTGAAGATGACAAGTCAAGTAAATGTTTTTATGAAAGCATTCAATTTTTTTTTGGGGGGGGCATTGTGAAGCCTCTGATGGCTACTCAACCCTTTGTCATTAATGTCAAAGGGGGAGAAGAAGAAGCTGGTTGGTTGCCATCAATGACAAAGGGGGAGATTGATGAATATGGTTGTCTATGGTTGTCATTGATGACACGCCATTAATGACAAAGGTGTAAATGTACATTGACAAGCAAACGAGGTGATGGGCATTGGCACACCTATTAAGCCAAATGACCCATACTGTGGTCATTTGGATTTGGCCCAAATACCCTAGATAATGAGGTGAAAAAAGACACATGGCAAGATGGCCTGGAGATGGCAACAATGATATGGACAAGACAAACAAGACATGGCACATGAATTGGAGTTGGGTCTAAGATCCTGGACAAGAGCTGCATGGTCAGTTTTTGAAGGGCAAAACCCCCAGCATATGAAAGAAGACCGTGGGCATCCTGGAAGTGGCACTACGGGCATGCCAAGTGCCACCTGCGGGCATCTTACGATGACAAATAGCACACTCACGGGCTTGATCAAATAATGGATTGCGGGCATGAGTTTATGGGCACCTAAGTCACCTGACACGGGGACATGGGACACGTAGGACACGAAAATACGAGAGTCCGACACGGACACGGTGACCCCCGAAATCAGGACACGTAGGATACGTTTTATATACATATATATATATTTTTTAAAATATATTAAAATTTAAAAATATAGACATATAGATCCAAAAATATTTAGAAACTAGAACATTTACAAATATTCAATAGAAATTAGAATAAAAACACATTAATGATTACACATTTGTCATTCACAAATCACGATTCACAACACATTTGTCATTCACAAATCACAATGAGACACATATGCATGTCGGAACCATATTTCTCATTAAGTCATCAAAATCAAAATGTATACATATATGTCGGAATGCCACTGGGCACTGGGCCACTGGCAAATGCCAAATAGACTAATAGTAAATACAAAAAGGGGTGGATCAAGATGGGAGAATCCCATATGTCAGTAGTCCTCCTCCATGCCTGAATCAACATACTCATCACTGCCACTGCCACTGCCACTGCCCTGATCCTCATCCTCCTCCCCCTCCTCCTCCTCTCTGCCCAAGCCCATCTGACGATCTGCATCTGCTGCTGTGGAGGATGACCCCTCTGTACGATCACTCTCATCAAAAGTGACCGGCTCTAGCACTGGATCATTAAGATCCATGTTGGCTAATGCCAACTCAGTACTGCTGTCCAAACCCATATCATCAGGAAAGACATCCCACATCTTTGTCTTTCCCTTCACCCACTCCTCCCTCTTCCTGTAAATAAGACGAAGGTTGGAGTGCACATACACCATGGACTCTGCCCTAGACTGCTCAAGCCTGCTCTTCTTCACACTGTACAAGTTCCCATATGTGCTCCAATTCCTCTCACAACAAGAGGATGATGTAACTTGAGAGATGACCCTGAAGGCTAACTTTTGTAGAATAGGGGATGTTGCCCCATGACTTGCCCACCAACGATAGGGTGTCTTACCCTCCCTATCTCTAAGCACATCATAGCCTCCAAATCTCCCAGTGCCAGTGGAAAAATCTACAAAGCCATCCTCCACCTCCTCAAGCATGTCTCTATCCTGAAATAGTCGTCTAAGTGCTATCTTCCTCCCATTTGCAATCTCTGCATCCATGTGAGGAGGGACTCTGTGTGAGGCCCCCGATCCACCAGTGAGCCACTCCTGAGTGTAGAACTTGGGGTTCAAGGAGTGGGCCAAGCAATGCAAAGGTGTGCAATTCTTATCCCACCTGGAGATAAGAATATCCCGAATAATGGTCCATAAGTTCTCTGCCGATGTCCCATACTCGGGACACTCATTCTCCATGACAATGGACCTCATGGACTCAATCATGGAATCCCACCCCTCATAAACCTCTGCTAGGATGGGCTGGTCCGTGTCTGCATACCGCAACAAAGAAATGATTGGCTCCATGATCTTAATAGTAAGATCCACCGTGTCCCACCAACCATCATTTAACACCAAGTCCTTCACCTTTTGTGAAGCAGCCTGATCCGTCTTTCTCCAAAAGGCCCAAAACTCTGAAATCACCATGGACCCAAGAGCGGTTTTGACCTCCCTCAACCTCTTGAGCATGATGAATGAGGAAGCAAACCGAGTATCTGCAACCTTCAGCAATGAAAGCTGTGTGTACTGTTTGTAGATGGTGAGGGCATTTGTGTGGTTTTGTACAAAGTTACGGATATGGCGTGCATCCTCAATAAGGTTGTCAATCCATGCCACATCCGAAGCAATGGCTTTCAGTGCTAAATTCAAGGAATGGACAATGCAAGGTGTCCAAAAAACCTGTAAGAGCAATAAAAGCATGTATCAATGACTCTACAACACTAACATTGCAATGACCAAATTCAAACAATGAGCAAATTAGAAATGAAAGGTGTCCAAAATGAACATACCTGTGGATATTTAGCTTCCACAATCATGCCAGCAGCCTTGCAAACAGGTGCATTGTCCGTGATGATTTGTACACACGACTCAACACCCACTTCTTCAATGGTTTTGATGAATAAATCACCCATAAATTGTGCATCCTTGTATTCGCCAAGAGCATCAACCGCTTTCAAGAACACCGGTCCATTTTGGGAAGATACCATGAAATTGATGAGTGGATGGCGTGCGGGATCCGTCCATCCATCAGAAACAATACTCACACCGGATGAGGGCCATGTTGATCTAATTGGCTCAAGAATTTTATCTACCTCCTTCTTTACTTTAACCAACAATGTGGTTCTAAGCTTCTCTGAACTAGGAGGCACATAACCATTTGGAGCACGTTCCATGATAGTTTTAACCGTCTCAAAATACAATGGTGACCGTGCAACATTGAATGAAATGAAGTTGAGGTAGAAGAAAAATGCAATAGTAAGGTCTACCTCTTCTCGCGCCTCTTTTTGGAAAATCCTATCCATTGGACCACCTGTAGATTGCCTCTTTCTTGTTTGATAAGTATCCCCACGCCCATGCCCACGCCCATGAATGCTAGGTGGAAATGGAGGCTTGGTGCTAGAGGACTTCCTCAAGAATGGAAGAGGATCATCCTCTTTTCTCTTGCTTGCTGCTGCCACCTTCCCTAAGCCAACATGATCCTCTCTTTCCATATCCCTCCTTTGGTGAACAGTCACCGCTTTGCATGAAGAAATCCCACAAGAAGGAAGGGCCAACAAATGGCCCTTAACCCGGAAATATGTGCTCATGAACTCATGCTTGCAAAAATTGCATCTCCAAGACACATTGCCTCCCCCACCAAGCTTTGCCCCGGGCCCATCTTTTCTTGTCACATACTTCCACAAAGGGTATTTTTTTTCTTGGGCTTGTTGTCTTGCTAAAACAGGGTTAAGTGGAGCCATAGAATGAGCTCCACTAGCAGCCGATGGAGCACTTGACGGAGGAGGAGAACCGCTTGTGCTTGGTGGAATAGGAGGGGAGGCACTAGATGGTGCATTTCTCCCTCTCCTTTGCCCCCTACCTCCTGCCCTAGCTGATTGAGACATTCCTTTTCTTTTGTGATGGTTGAGCTTGCAATCCTCTCCACAAATCCACCGGAATGCACTTGGAATCGCTTGGAAACGATGGATAGCCTTCAAATCTCCTTCAAATCTCCTTCACCTGCACATACAACTCACTCTCAATCAAATGCTTCCTTGCAAATGACAAAAAGAAAGGCAAATTTTGATTTTTAAGTGAACCCGGACGCACTTTTCCGCCAAAAACGTGTCCTGTTTTTCAAAAACGTGTCCGACAGTCGGGATTCGATTCATCTGCGTGTCCGATTCGTTGTGAAGGTCGTGTCCCGATTCAGGATTCGATGCAAGGTCGAATCGGACACGAATTCCAATCGAATCGTGTCCGATTCGACCGATTCGGGACACGGCAAGGGTTAAGGACGAATCCTGTTTCTGAGATGGGCACATAATGTAGCCCTTGTGGGCATGCTACAGGAGGTTCTGCGGGCATGAAATATTGCCCACTGCGAGCATGAAAACAAATACCCTCGCGGGCTTATTGAGGTTGCTATGAAGGGCTGTGGGCATCCCTCTCAACATAAAGAAGACCACGTGGATGTGGTAATAAAGAACAAATTCAAATATACCTATATTTATGGAAACCAAAATACATTTTGACAAGTCGGCTTGATGAGAAAATTATGAAATTAAAATATTATTTGTTTTAATTTGAACAAGTCGACCTCCTTTAAATCTGAAAAAGCACTTGTATAAAAAGAAGAGATAATTCGTTGTTTTTAAAAGAGAGTTGGTGATGTGAAGTTCACATGGTTCAGTAGGAGCAGCTCGCATGGCTCAGGAGGACAGTCAGAACATATGAACAGCTTCATGATGTATACTGGATTTGACATGCTGATTTGTACTGGTGGAGCAGTTCGCATGGCTCAGGAAATTTCGGTGGTGTGAGCAAGAACAACAGCAGCAAGTTTTGTTTTCATCATATAGTTGAAATGGCTGATTGCTGATAGTGTTTATGACAGAGCTTGCTGATATACAGGATGTGAAATTGGACAGATTGCTGATGGTGTTTATGACATAGCCTTCTAATGTACAGTATGTGAACATGGACTGATTGGTGATAGTTAGCTTATTGATGAATATGATATACTGATATAAGAGTTGGTAATTGAAGTTGAAATTGAATAAAGTATAGGCTCACTGATTCACCCCCCCCCCCTCTCAGTGAGCACTGTGTCTAACACATTATTACTTCAAGTTGTTGAAAAGTTGCAAAACACAGAGATAACTTGTAGACATCTATTTCTCCAAATACGTTTTGGTCAAGATAAGTTTTTATTCTCAGATAAGTGTTTGGCTTCCATCAGACCAGTAACGGGGAATGTTACGAGTTATTTTATAATGGTTACATTTTATACTTTAGGAGAATTGACTTAAATCAATAGAGTAACCCGTTATAAATAATGTTTCGAGGTTAAATTATATCCTTGATATAATAAAGTAGTTGTACGGGATTCATGATACAAGACTATGTCATGATCTCCAATGGATTGAAGAAGACCTTCTTGGATCACCATTTCTTTTCCAGATTGAGATCACCAGCATCGATACTTACTTGGTGATACAGTTCACAAGACTTCATTTCAGTCTACGGCTATGCTGTTGGGAGTGAGGAGCAGGAGAGGGGAGTGGGAGCAAAGCGAAAAGCGAAATTTTCAAAAGCTCCATTTTGGGAGCGTTTCATGAGCGTTTTTTATAAAGTATATATTTTGATGGATTTATATCTAAAAAACATGTAGGATGTTGAATTAGCAATAGAAAACATAGATTAAACCATATAACATCAATAATCTAGAAGTTACAACTTATAACATTGTCATCAAATTATCAACCATAATAAATTTTATAGGAGCTTGACAAAGAAGGGAGGTACCATAACATTGTCAACAAATGATCAACTCAGTATAGGAGCTTTTAGTATAGGAGAGGTAGGGAAAGCCTCAAGAGTGCCTCCAAAGTGCACTCCCAAAATTGGGAGCATTTTGGGAGTGAGCTTCCGAAGGGAGCGAACTTCAAGAGCGAGAGCGAGGGGGTGGGGGGCCCTCCCACGTAGCAGAGGTCTATGGCATGCCCTTCAGCCCCGAGTCAACAAGGGATACGAATCCTTAGCCCTCCTCATTCCTCCTCGAGAGACAATGTTTTCGGAAAAATCCCCAAGATATATCTTCCAAGATATCTCTAATGGACACCCTTGTTCATTCCACAGTTCTCTATGGTTCAAAGGTTTGGGGGTCTTGTTTGCAAGAGTTTGACTAGGCCTCAACAAAGAAAGTGAAAATTCTCCTCCTTTGCCCCATCATCAAATGCAAGTAGACAATCCCTCAACCCATCATACTTGTGGAGTTTGGTGCCTAATCCTTTCAGCTTGAGATTGTACTCAACCTTGCCGCACTTCTACACCGCAATCGAAGCTTCGTTGAGTTAACAAAGGGACAAGACTAGTATTTGTACTAGACACACTTGGCCACCTCTTACTTACCAAGCAAGAGATGAACATGATCATTTGAGATGATATCTACAGCTAGTTTGTGCACGTCACCTAGATCAACCCAGATGGCAGTTTACATCCCAAGATGGCCTTCTACATTGAGCACTTCATAGAATTAAGGGACAAGCTCATTGTTCAACCCCAGTACACTCCACCATTGGTTGCACATCTTTGCATTTTGCTAGGGAGGTTCAAGGTGAGCTCTCAAAGACTTATGGTAAAGACGAATCAACAAATTGATCGATCTAACAACATCTGCCAAGTGTGCCACCTTCAAGAGGCTGAGATTGAGGAGCACTTCATTTTCCACTACCTCATTTACTACAAGACCTGAGGGTAGTTCCATTGTCTTTTCAAGGAGCTTCTTTTCGGGGAGCTTTAAACTCTGACCTCTTTCTTCAGTTACCCCTACCAAAAATATCTAGCCTTATACTTGCAGGAGGACCTCTGACTCCACTACCTCATCCTCTAGCCACATCCACATCCTGGACTAGAGTCCAATCAACATATCACTTCCCTTTTCACAATGTTCCCATCTACTAGGGACACCACAAGCCAAACGGATAGCAATCAAGTTTCTAAACCCGGATCTATGTACACCCAAAGGACCACCTCCACTTCCACAAGACCTCAGTGGCATTGCCAACCCTGGTCCCATACCAACAATCCAACGATATCATTTAGATCATAGGGCATGTGCCTCCTCCTCCAAGTAGCAGCACATTACACAATCCAACTCCTCTTCTAGTTCTTCCTCCATAAAGACTTTTATTATGAACTTCCTCCATCGGGCCTCAGATGTTAGGAGAGATGGTTCTTGCAGATCATGACAAGCTTGTACCATTTGTATCACAAATCCTAGATCCGTTCTCTTTGTACACGGATAGCGATCAAGTTTCTAACCCTGGATCTGTGTACACCCAAAGGACCACCTCCACTTCCACGAGACCTCAGTGGCATTGCCAACCCTAGTCCCATACCAACAATCCATCGATATCATCCAGATCATTGGGCCTGTTCCTCCTCCTCCAAGTAGCAGCACATTACACAATCCAACTCCTGTTCTACTTCTTCCTCCATAAAGACTTTTATTATGAACTTCCTCCATCCGGCCTCGGAAGAGATGGTTCCAGCAGATCATGACAGGCTTGTACCATTTGTATCACAAATCCTAGATCTGTTCTCTTTGTACATCTCTCTCCCATATTGACTCTCTATCTTTGGAGCTGGATTTCTGGGATTTATATTAGATTCATGCCTTACTTTCTGCATCTTGGTTTTCGTAGGAGTCATTTTAATGCTCCCACTTTGTATTGACATCATTTTGTACACAATAGTCTCTTTGACCTACTTTAGTGGTCATTCACTGGACATTAATAAAATTACTTTATCTCCTTTATGTATTGGCATAACCATACTGAATGATAATCAAGTACAATATCTATTTTTCTCTCTTCTCTGCAAATGTTCTGTGTTTGTGTATTTTCATTATCTAACAATTATAACGACAACAACCTCATAGAAAGTTGAAACCCATGAGTAGCCAGTTTGATGTCACCATCTGATAGGGAAGGGGCTGCCAACCAACCTACCATCTATCTGCAAACTCATCAACCATGCTAAAATTGTTATAAATTTATTATGATTCTATCCTTCACCAGTGACCCTCATTTTATAATGGAACAGCCAGCCCACTAAATTTTATGATTAAAATCATGTCCACAGAGCTGACCCTTTGGTTTTTTGAAACAACAATGAAATCTGAGTTGGTTATAGGAAGGAAATTTGAATCTCCCAGGGCAAAGTTTTGGCTCTGAGTTATTCCAGCCTGTTAGTTTCTACTATATCATCTCCGTATAGCACTTCCAGCAGAAAACTCTAGGAGATTTCGAAGAATTGATCTTGAACCAGTATTCCCAAAAGATAACTTAGCTTGCTACAGGTCTTGTTTTGTGCAGATATGGGGCTTTCCTGTGATATATCTAGAGGATGTGATCACTGAAATCCATTTATGCATGTGTTTTTTCCCAGATTTTTACCCTACCCTAACAGTGGGATTTATTCATGAAGATTTTAACATGCTACCGGTCTTGTTTTGTGCAGATGTGGGACTACCCCGTGATATATCTTCGGGATGTGAGTCCTGAAATGCATTTATGCATGTGTTTTTTCCTTGCCCTAACCTAAGTCACCTGGTTGGAGTTCGTGTTCTTATTCGGAGACCTCGAAATTCAACAAAAATTCGGCAAGGAAAAATTTGTCGATAAAAATCGACATTAAGTTCCAGTTGTAAATGTTTCTGTGTTTTGCAGCCTGCTGGTTTATATCAACATTTCCAAGCCGGTTTTGCACTCGCTGGAAATTACTTATGAAAATCCCAGACAATTAAACACGCTGTAAAACACTTTAACAGGCAGAAAAAAAATAATTTAACATGCACGCCATAAAAAAATCAGACTCAGAAATTTTTGGCCAATAGCCCTGGAAAAACCCCCACGGGAAAAACCAGTCAGAGAGAGAGAGTTTTATCATAGCTTCAGTAAACTTCAGTACAGAATTTTTACAGTTACTATGTACATCTCGACCAACCGAAATCACCCTTCAAGCTGCCTCAATTTCTGTGCCAAACTGTTATCTCAATTTCTGAGCCAAATCACGTTTTCTGTGTCAGCTTCTCGATTTCTGTGTCAAATGCTGAAAATCGGTTTCTGTGCTTGCTGCACGATTTCTGTGTCAACTCATCAATTTCTGTGCCAACTCTATCTAGAAAACACACCCAGAAAAAACAGTACGGTCTGCCTCGAAAATAGTGCTGTACAGTACAGCATTTAATGTTGTTGTATGGCCCTCGAAAACCATGCCAACACTCAGCTGTGCGGTGCCTCGAAAACCGTGCCAATCTCTTGTTGTACGGTGTCTCAGTTTCTGTGCTGATTACTAAATTCTGCTGCCTCGAAATCCGTGCTGCATGTATTGCTCTTCTAGCTGCCTCGAAAACCATGCCAGCTGAAAGTTTCCCAAATGCCCTCCTCGAAATTTGTGCCCTCGGTCTCTGCTCTCTCTTCTCACTCTCTTCTCAAAAAGTGATCTCTTTTGCCTCCCTTTTCCTTTTTGACAAAATCCTAAGTAGGTTTCTCATCCAAAGGTGGAGATTAGATTAAATCTGACAGTTGAGATGAGATGAGAATAAAATGTCTCATTTAATTCTCATAAAATTAATTTCACTCACAAACTTAAATTTGATCAAAAGTGACTTTATAACATAAAGTCACATTAAATGCTTTTCTCAAGTCATTTAATGTAAGGGTCACTTTTCCCCACTTAAGTGACTTAGGCAAAAAGTCACCTAGGGAACACTTCCTAGGTACAAAAACTAACACTCCCTCTTACAGAGGAAGGTGTTCTGCACCACTCCCAACTTGTCTCTGAAGAAAACAAACTTGCCCCTCCCTAAAGATTTTGTCAAGATATCTGCTACCTGCTCATCAGTGGATATGTACTGCAACTCTACAACTCCTCTCTGACTGTAGTCACGGATGAAATGGTACCTGATCTCAATGTGCTTTGACCTGTCATGGAACACTAGATTCTCAGAGAGCTGAATGCAACTCTGATTGTCACAGTAGATCACCGTAGGCCTAAGCTCCTGATCAAACAAATCTACCAACAACTTGCAAAGCCATAGTGCCTCACAAGTAGCCTGACTGGCTGCCATATACTCAGCCTCGGCGGAACTCAATGCAACGGACTTCGGTTTCCGACTGAACCACGACACTGCTGCCGAGCCCAAACTGAAACAAAAACTGGAAGTGCTCTTCCGATCCCTCACACTGCCTGCCCAGTCTGAATCTGTGAAACCAACCAAACTGACTCCACCTGAACCCCTGTAATCCAAACCATAGACCACTGTACCTGCAAGATATCTCAGCACATGTTTTGCGCCAATCCAATGTACACTCCTAGGCTCCACCATGAACTGGCTAAGAGTGTTCACCGCAAAACACAAGTCTAGCCTAGTGTTAACCAGATACATCAACGACCCAATGAGCTGACGGTAAAGTGTAAGATCCACCAACTTACCCTCAGAAGCATGAAGTTGCTTCCAGTTGGTGATCATAGGTGTAGACATCGGCCTGCAATCCTCCATCTGAAATCTCTTCAGAAAATCAACTATATACTTCCCCTGTCCCAGGAAAATATGTCTAGGCTCCTGCCAAACCTCCATCCCTAGATAATAATGCATCAACCCAATGTCAGTCATCTCATACTCAGTAGCAAGGTCTCTCTTGCAATGTGCAATGAAACGCTCATCTCCAATGATAAACAAGTCATCAACATATAACAAAAGAATGAGAGGATCTCCACCAACCACAATGTAGTAAAGGTTCGAATCAGCCTCACTCTTCTAAAAACCCATCGAAGTCAAGTACACATCGATCCTGGAGTACCAAGCTCTAGGAGCTTGCTTTAGTCCATACAAGGGCTTTCCTCAACCTACACACATGAGAATCTCTCCCATGAATCTCGAATCCCTGTGGCTGCTCTAAGTACACCTCCTCCTGCAGAAGACCATTGAGAAATGCGGTCTTCACATCCATCTGGTGGATCTTCCAACCCATCTCTGCTACTATAGAAATCACTGCTCTGATGGAAGAATATCGAGCAACTGGCGCAAAGGTCTCATCATAATCAACTCCCTCAACCTGTGAAAACCCCCGTGCCACAAACCGAGCCTTGTACTTCTCCACACTGCCATCCGCAGCGTGCTTCACCTTGTAGATCCACTTGGAAGTCACAACAGACTTCCCCTCTGGTCTCGGCACTATCTCCCAAGCATCATTCTTCATGATGGAATGGTAATCTTCCATCATGGCATCTCTCCAAACCTGATGCTGAGAAGCCTCCTCAAATGTGGAAGGCTCAGAATCACAAAGACTCGCAACAAGAGCCATACCCAATCTATCTAGCATCACTACCGTCCTGATCTCCTCCTGGGGTCTACCAAATGCCTCTACCTCCTTCAAGGTCTCCTGAAGTCATTTAGGCTTCCTCTTCCTTGAAGGCCATTTAGGCTTCCTCTTCCTTGAAGGCTCCTCCCATACTGGTCTACCCTCATCTGAGGAACTCCCAAAAGTAGAAGGCCCAACACCCCGAGGACCAGTGACTGATGAACTAGTCCCTGAAGAACCTGTAACCTGCGAACCAGAACCTAAACCTGTCCCTGAAGTACCTGTCACCTGAACCACTGAATCTGTAGAAGCTGTGCATGTACCCTGTGATCTAGTCACTCTGGAAACCTGTGGACCTGAGATCTGTATTGAAGAAGCCTGAGTCACCTAAGGTGTGGAAGCCGGTGGCTCCCCCTGCTCAATCTCTCTGGACTTCCTGAAGGCTCTCTCCTCATCAAACTTCACCTCCCGCCTAACAACAACCTTCTTCAGGCCAGGAAGGTAAATCCCGGTAAGCCTTTGAAGTCTCATCATATCCCACAAAGATGCCTCTCTCTGCAGTGGGATCAAACTTTGTCCTCTTCTCAGAAGGGACGTGAGAGTAAGTCTAAGAACCAAATATACAAAAGTGGCTCACCTCAGGCTTCTTGCCTGTGTACATCTCCTCAGGAGTCTTCCTCCCCAAAGCACGATGAGGACTCCTGTTCTGCAGATAAAATGCAGTGCTGCATGCCTCTGCCCATAGAAAGAACGGTAAACCCTGATCATGGATCATCGCTCTCGCTGCTCCCATAATCGACCTGTTCTTCCTCTCTGCTACTCCATTCTGCTCAGGAGTGTAGGGAACTGTCAGTTGTCTCTGTATACCCTCCTGTGTGCAAAATCCATCAAACTCCTTGGAGGTATACTCACCCCCATTGTCCGATCTCAACATCTGAATCTTCCTCCCTATTTGCTTCTCCACAAGGGCTTTGAACCCTTGGAAGACACTCAATACTAAGGGTGACTTCTTGCTCCTCAAGAAGTAGATCCAGGTCTTCCTGGAGTAGTCATCAATGAAGGTGATAGAGTACTCAAATCCAGTCAAAGAGATTGATGACATAGGGCCACAAATATCAGAATGGATCAAGTCAAGTACTCCTGTTGCTCTGGTGTCACTGCTTGGAAAAGCAGTCTTCGTGTACTTTCCCAAAGCACACCCCCTGCACACATCACTCTGCTTAGTGTTGAACTCGAGTAAACCTGTAACCATGCTCCTCAACAATCTTAAAGCTGGGTGATGTTAGTGGGCCATCCTCCAATGCCACAGCTCACAAAGCTCACTGCTGTTGCTGTGTGCTAGAGCGTGCTACGGCTGAAACAAGAGCTTGTATAGCTTTCCACATCTAACCCCAATGTCCATGGAGGTAGATAATCCTGTAGTCCTGGGGAATACCTGCACTCACCCATCCAAGAAACATAGCCCAAGACCCCTGTCCTCAAAGGTGGAAATTGATACAAGGTTCTTCTTCAGCCCAGGGACAAATAACACATCCCTCAAAATCATGGGACTCATAGACTCCCTCTGAAATGTAATGGTCCCCCGACCGACTACTCTAACAATGGTGTCATCGCCTAGTACAACCTCCACATCTGTACCTGTCTGTGAAAGCTCGAAGAACATCTCCTGAGCACCTGTCATATGGCTCGAGGCGCCGCTGTCAATATACCAGGTGCTAGTGGTGGATGCACTCATCTGATGGCCTGTCAATAAGGAATACTCCATCTCCATATCCACATCAGCGCTGGTAACTAAAGAGGCTCTCTCTCTCTCTCAATCTGTCCAGCACACAGAGAAAACTCTCTCTGAAATCTGTCTCCAAAGTCATCAACCTCCGCTAAAGCTGCAGTCTGCTATCCCTTCCTCTTCTTGCTTGGACACTATGAAGCATAGTGCCCAAATGTCTGACATGCATAACACTTGATTTTACTCAAGTCCTTCTTCTGCCCACCCTGCTAATGCTGTTGCTTGGCCCCACCCTTCTTGGGACCCTTCTTCTTCTTCTTCCCCTTTGCTGTCAAAGCCGCATTCTCCTCATCTTCCCTACCCTGTGACGAACTGCCCTGTACGAGACCTCTCCTAGTCTCCTCCTGCACAAAGTCATCCCACAGTCTCTCCCATGAAGGTAGGTTCTCTCTGCCCACTATAGCCTACACAAATGCACCCCAGAGCTTGGAAGCCCCATTTACTGCTGTACGCACAAGCTCAGTAGCAGTGACCACCTCCCCAACTGCTGCTAGCTCATCTCTAATTGCAGATATCCTGGTAAGGTAAGTTGTCACTCCCTCTCCGCCATTCATCTTTATACTCTTCAGTTTCTCTTTGAGAACCATCTTCCGATTCTCATTGCTACTCTCATATAAGCTGGTTAAAGCACTCCACATGAAATATGCCCTAGCTTTACCAAAAATGTGAGGGATGATATGATCTTTAATTGCATCAAGGATTATTCTTCTAGCTTTACAGTCCTTCTTGTTGAAGGCTGATAATGTTGCTGCCTCTGTAGCAGCAGGAATTTGAACAGGGTTTGTTATAGTATCTCTAACCACCTCCTCCCACATTTCATTTTCCTCTAAAACCAGCAAAATCCTAGCCTTCCATGGCACAAAGTTTCCTGTCCCATCCAGCCTATCCTCCAACCTAAGTCCTGTAACCATCTCTATTGTCAATCCAACAAGGTGTTGTTCACTAACAGAAGAAAATACCCAAATCTGGAAATTTCTGTGTCTGCAAATTTTACTGTTTTCTGCCCCCAAGCTCTGATACCATGTAAATTTTTCTGTGTTTTGCAGCTTGCTGGTTTATATCAACATTTCAGTGTTTTTCATTTCCAAGCTGGTTTTGCAATGGCTGGAAATTACTTATGAAAATCTCAGACAATTAAACACGCTATAAAACACTTTAACAGGCAAAAAAAAAAAAATTTAACATGCACAACATAAAAAAATCAAACTCAAAATTTTGGCCAATAGCCCTGGAAAAACCCCCACGGGGAAAACCAGTCAGCGAGAGAGTTTTATTATAGCTTCAGTAAACTTCAGTACATAATTTTTACAGTCAATACGTACTTATCTCGACCAACTGAAATCACCCTTCAAGCTGCCTCGATTTTTGTGCCAAACTGTTATCTCGATTTCTGAGCCAAATCACGTTTTCTGTGTCAGCTTCTCGATTTCTGTGTCAACTGCTGAAAACCGGTTTCTGTGCTTGCTGCACGATTTCTTTGTCAACTCATCGATTTCTGTGCCAACTCTATCTAGAAAACACACCCAAAAAAAACAGTACGCTCTACCTCGAAAACAGTGATGTACGGTACAGCATTTAATGTTGTTGTACGGCCCTCGAAAACCGTGCCACCACTCAGGTGTACGGTGCCTCAATTTCTATGCTGATAACTAAATTCTACTGCCTCAAAATCCGTGCTGCATTTATTGCTCTTCTAGCTGCTTCGAAAATTGTGCCAGCTGAAAGTTTCCCAAATGCCCTCCTCGAAATTCGTGCCCTTGGTCTCTGCTCTCTCTTCTCACTCTCTTCTCAAAAAGTGATCTCTTTTGCCTCTCTTTTCCTTTTTGACAAAACCCTAAGTAGGTTTCTCATACAACGGTGGAGATTAGGTTAAATCCGACGGTTGAGATGAGATGAGAATAAAATGTCTCATTTAATTCATATAAAATTAATTTCACTCACCCACTTAAATTTTATCAAAAGTGACTTTATAACATAAAGTCACATTAAATGCTTTTCTCAAGTCATTTAATGCAAGGGTCACTTTTCCCCACTTAAGTGACTTAGGCAAAAAGTCACCTAGGGAACACTCCCTAGGTACAAAAACTAACACCGGTGACTAAATTTTGGAAATTAAAAAATATTTTATTATATATATAAATATTAAATAAAATAATGGTATATTAAGTTATTTAAATATTATATAATTTATTTTCATTTATATAAATGATCTTGGTTAAGATTAAGAATATGTGGTTTATTTTCGAAGGTCAATGTTTCAAATTTAAAAATATACCATGTATATTTTAATATCATTCTTAAAAAATTAAAAAATATATGATTATTTTCAATAAAATTCATTACATGATGTCTGCTTTCCACCGTTCCACCCCTCGACTGACCGGCAGCCCATCCGGCAAAATCAATCCGGTCACCGACTTGGCACATGATCCATGATCCACTGCCTTGGCACACGATACACGGCTACGCAAAGACTACAGTGTGCGCGTCTCCCTCACAGAGAACCACGACCTGCGTGCAGAGATCCACGACCTGCAGGCTGCCAGGAACCGACCACTTCAAGGCTCATGAAACCCGGTACGAAACGCGACTCACAAAATTTCAAGGCAGCCACGGGTTCACACTGAAGAAAAACACTCAGAAAAGACGGCGCAATTTATGGTAGGGTTTACCCACATGAAAATCGGCGATTTTTCCTGAACAAATTTGGCTTGCTGCAAAAATCGGTGAATTGCGATTTTGAAGGCAAAAAATCGCCGAATCCGGTGACTTGGGCCCTAACACAGGAATTTATCCATAAAGGGTTTAAACTTTAACATGACCTTTACTTCCTTCTTGTCCAGCCTCTATGCTAATAATCAACACTGTTGGAAGAGAAGAACTGCTGAGAATCACACTCATTACAGTTTAAAGCAGGTGTGACTCTCTCTAATTCATCTGGCAGGAAAGTGTAATGTTCCTTTTGGGAGAGCAGCCTCTATTTCTTCCATAGCAGTCATTCAAGGATTACAAAGACATCAAATAGAGATTAAAAACATTTGGATGACACAAAAGAGACCATATGGGATAAAGAACTATACTTGAAGCAGCCAATTGAATGGTTTAAGAGGTTCAAGCAAGAAGGAAACATCAACCAACAGACTTTCAAGTCCTTGAGGAACCTTACTTAAACAAATAAGGATTTACAGGATCTAGACAGGACAAACTTCAGAAGAACCCCAATATCCTCCAGGATCAAGATTAGATATCAGATTAAGAGATTTCGAGATTCAAACAAACAGGTTTACTCTTGGAGAGAAACAACATCACAGACAACTCACACTAGCATGTTTCCATTGACATGAGTTCAGCTATTTTGATTTTATGTGAGATCGTATTTCTAGCTTTTATTTGAACCAAACATTGTTTCTGGCATCATGAAGCCCTCTAGTTTCTTATGAATACAACCTTGGGTGATGCCATCTTAGTAACAATGTGTTTAAATCTATAATCCTATGGGATGTATAAAAGTGTCTATTTTTATAAACAGAAGCCATGTAGTAGGCTGAATTCCAAGAGTTACAAGCTTTAAATGTCCCAATCAATAGCAGATCATTTCTATTTAATACCTTCAGTCTGAGGATCTTCCACAAAGCGCTTCAAGCAATCCACAAAATTTGTTCCATTAAAAGGATCACCCCCAATTCCCACACATGTTGATTGACCAAGGCCAACAGCAGTTGTTTGAAAGACCTGAAAATTCAATCAAAAAGAATCAATCAATCTAAATTAGGATAAGAAAAGCTAGAAATCCTGGAAAACAATCATCTCCATACCGCTTCATATGTAAGAGTGCCAGATCTGGATACAATCCCAACACGCCCGGGCTTGTGGATATAGCCAGGCATGATACCGATTTTGCACTCTCCAGGCTTAATAATTCCAGGACAATTTGGCCCAATAAGTCTAGTCTTGGATTGCTTGTTTAAAGCTGCTTTTACACGCACCTGTTATGTAGAAACAGATGCTTAATAATACATTCAAAATCATATTGATCTTATTTTTGACAACCAGTTTAGTAGTTACTAAACATAACCACATATAAGAGAATGGCAAGCATCACTCGCTATCAAAACCATGTAAACAAGCATAATTTGAGATAACTGCAGTTTGATATTTTCTATTAAATCAAACACTAACACCTTTCAGGGTATCCAAAGTGTGATGAACATTAACTTGTAAATGTTAGTTTTGTATCTAGGGAAGTGTTCCCCAAGTGAAAATAGCCTAATCTCACTTAGAAGGGGGAAAAAGGTGACCCTCACATTAATTGTCATTAATGAGACTTTATAACATTAAAGTCACTTTTTGCTAAAGTTAAGTGGGTGAGTGATTTTTTATTTAAGTGATTTAAATAAAAAGTGGCTTTTCACTCTAATTGAATCTTAGCCATTGGATTGGATCTATCTCCACTGTCGGATTAGATACCAACTTAGGGTTAGACAAAAAGCATGAGGGAGGCACTTTTCATACTCACTTTTGCATTTGGAAAGTGAAGAGAAAGAGCTGAGCGAGAGCTAGGTTTTTGGCACGAATTCCAAGGAGTGAGCTTGCACAGAAATCAAGGGGATCTTCAGCACTTATTGTTGGTGGTACATTTCCCAAGGAATCTGTACTGTACGGATTTCCAGGCACAGATTTCTAGAGCAGCACGGTTTTCGAGAAAGCACAGAAATCTAGGCACTGTTACAGCACAGAATTCGAGGTGACCGTACAGGCCATACAGCAGCAAATCTGGGCACTGTTTTCAAGGAAATTTCTGGCACAAATTTCAAGAAATATTGGCACAGATTTCGAGGTCATCTCAGGCACGAATATCGAGGAGATTTCTGCACAGTTTTCGAGGGGTTTTTCAGCACAAAATTCGAAATCCATACAGGCCGTACGGACTGTTTTTCTGGCACAGATTTCAAGGTTTGCACAGCACGCTTTCCAAAGCTGCAGGCACAAATTTCGAGGCATCATTTGTGGCACAGAAATCGAGAAGAAAGATTGGCACAAATTTCAAGGAAGATTCTGGGTGGTGGAGATAAGTTGTATTTACACAATATTTCTGTTCTGTAATTTTTGCTGAAGAAATAATAAAACTCTCTCTCTCTTACTGGTTTTCCCCGTGGAGGTTTTTCCAGGGCACAGTTGCCGAAAAATCTGAGTGTCTACTGTTTATGGTGTGCATGTCTTAATATTTACTTTCAGCCTGTTAGTGGTAGTTTACTGTGTGTTTAATTTCAGCATTTTTTCATAAGTAACCTTCAGCCAATGCAAAACCGGCTGTTGGTGAAAAACACTTGAAAAGATAACATAAACCAACAAGCAGTAAAACCCAGAAAAATCTACAGTAAATTATGCAATGGAAATAGAAATGCCACTGTCAAAAATAAAAGAGTAGATCATAAGGAAAAGAAACATATATCTCATATGCCCTGGTGTAAATTTTCACAGCAGCATCACAGGAAACGTTTTCAGAAAGATACATGAAAAAAGCCTTCAGAAACGGTAGAACATAAAGGGAAAGAGTTTAGAAGAGAGAAGATTTAAGGAGTGATCACCAAATGAAATATGTTGGAACTTGGGCATAACCTAAAAGTCCATAGGCAAAAGTAAAATGTTTACATATATAGCATGAGTGGAGTGGTAACTGGTAACAACAGATCATATACAGTGGGTAAAATATTAAGTAGAAAGTAAAATATTAAGTAGAAACTTATCAAATACCATAAGCTCATAAATGGAACATCTTAAAGCACGTGGGAACTTGTCCAAACAGCAAACATTTTAGTTAAACTGGTAAGGCACCTTATTGATATGAAGAAAGATCTTTAAGTAAAAAATGTTTTCAGGATTAAGGCCTAGCAACATTGCTTTAAAAAGCATACCAATTTTAGGAGAGCCAAAGAACCCTACTAAATATGGTCTTCAAATTAAAGAATTGGATAATTAAGGTATTCAAAGTGACCCTGCAATGGATCCCATTTTATTCTTGGTGTCATAGCAAAATTACCTTGCAAAAAGGCCAGCATAGGAATCATGGTTTCTCAACACTTCTTAACAAACTTCTGAAAATTTCTAGAGAAACGCGGAAAGATACTTAGTAAAGCTTCTATAGCAGGAAATGATTCAGCCACAGAACAGAAGCAACAAAATTGGGAACTTAATCTGTTTGCTTTATGTTGTTACTATGTTAGTGAACTTATATTGATGAGCTGCTACACAACATGCAAGGTGGTTTTGAATCCAGTTATTTGAATAAAATGCATGTGTTCATTAATCTTTAATCCAGTAGTAAACCTGGCACTGCCGACCAACTCACGAGATGGTGTTTTTCAGTTCTTCCATGTAACATACATAATATATATACAAATATTAAATAATAATGATAGCAATAATTAATTAATTAATAAAGAAGTTTTATAAAATAAGTGTCTTATTGAAAAGACATGACCATTAATAAAGGGCGGTATATATATCAAGCTCTCAAGTTGTATTATCTCATATTCATATATTTACTCATTTATTATGGCTTATTCGGTATTCCAAATATTTTGGTAATGTTTGTGTGAGCAAACTTTTGTTCGGTTGATTCCATGTCAAAAAATCATGCTTTATATGTGTTGAATCGCTTTTATGTCAGCTGAATGACCTAAGCTACTTGAAGAAATCCAGTTCTAGGACAATTAATGCAACTTCAGAAATTCCACCTCTTTCTTAGAGGTTTCCTGGATCTTGTCCCTGTGCATTTACAGCCTTAGGGCTGATCTAAAATATAATAAAATAGCAGCAACAGCAGATAATATTTCACTTAACAACCCCAATCCACTAGGCAATTCGAGAGAAAAGAAACCAAAAATTATGCCACAAGTTTAATCCCTCTAGGGCAATCTTTATCATGCATACACTGGATCTGAAAATCATTTAATGACAGCAATAATTACAACAGTAAATTCTGTCCTATTGTCTTCAGTATCAACATTAAACCCTTAACAATTTCAGCCTCAACTTATGTCGAATCAGCAAGACATTTAGTGCTGGAAATTACCAAACCATGACGACAAGAATATCTGAAAATTAAATCTGCTAACAGGACAATTTTGGACAGCCAAAAACTTCACACACACACACATATAAAAGCTATGTCACAAGGTTCGGTTTCGAGTTCGGGTTCGGCAACTATTAAGTTCGATTTGGGGTCGAATTTTCTGATGAAGTTCAGATGAAGATCGTCATTAGATTCATCCTTATACATTTTTTACAATATAATTATATTTTATAATGTATTAAAATATCTTTTTATATAAATAAAACAATTTAATATATATTATATAAAATTAATAATATTGAATAAATATTATAATCAGTAAAATAAATTTATGATAATAAAAACATTACACATAAAACAATTTAATATATACCAGCATAGATCCAAATCCTAGGCTCTATCAAGCGCCGAGAGGGATCAAATCTCCCGAGGTGCAAACCTCTCCTTGAATAGCTCCTTGAGTGCGATACCTGAGCCACCTAATTCTAAGCTCTAAAGTCTCTAGTTTAAGTCTCATATTTACTTTTTACTTTGTATTATTCTTTTTGGTTTATGGCCGACATAATATTTATTACTTTTTACTTTGTATTATTATTTTTTGTTTACTTTGTATTATTTTGTTACTCGATAAACACTTTAAAGCTACGCTGCTGGGAATCGCTCTGCACCCCCACGAATCGATCCCAATTCGCGATCCGGAAGGAATCGATGAGGAATTGATTCCGGAATCATGATTCCTCATCGATTCCTCCCGGAATCGATGTTGTAATTCGCGCTTCCTTCGATAAAAAAAAGGCTTCCTGGAATTTTAGGAATCGATCCGGAATCGCTCCGGAATCTACGCTTCCGAATCGATTCCTCATCGATTCCTGAGCAATCCCGGGCAAAAAAATCGCTCCTGAAAAACGCTCCTTGAGCGATTCCTTGATTTTTTTTATTTTTTTTCGGGATTGGCTAGGGTTAATTTGGGCAAATAAAGTCTATTGGACTCCATTTAGACTCATTCTATGCCCTCAGTGGTAAACAGTTTGATGTGCCCCCCATGGTAAACAGTTTAAAACTTTGATGTGCCCCAGGTTGGCAAAGAGTAGTTTCACAGATGATAAATGCATTTTCTGCCCCAAGATGAAGCTGTCAAATGCATTCTTTGGGAGTGTTGGTTTTCTTGTCAATGTTGGAAATTAGCACAGCAGAGGTTCTCTGAAATGATCCTGTTATCACCTAAGATGTAGTTACCCCTATGGATGGATCCAGTCATGGATAGCAATAGGGAAGGGCAACTCAAAGGTGCAACCACGATCACCTCGACCTCCAATATATATGGTTGTCACGCCAGTCGAGGCAACCCTCGCTTTATGTTATCTAGCCCAGACAACAAAGGGGGAGACCCGATCTACTCCCGACAGGAGAGATCAAAACCAAGACACCAAATCAGGGTATTTCTAGGTGAAGTTAGGTGTATGGTTTATCCTAGACCTAAGGATGAAGTCACAAGCCAAGTGAGGGGTTTAATAGGTATAGCTTTAGTTCATAGTTGAATGTATGAGTGACTTATAATGTTTGTAGTGAGATCTAGGGCTAGGGTACTAGTTCAATGTCAAAAGATTCACTGCCTTGGGAACCGTGTCCAAAGCAGGATAGTTAAGGGTTGTATTGGGGCTAACTAGTACATGTGACAAGTTTGACCATGGTTCATGATGTTTTCGAAGGTATAGTTTACCATGCTTAAATCAAACCACAAGTCAATCCAACAGTCTAGGAAAGTTGAATTACCTTGTAGAGAAACCAGTGCCTTGGGAATTGGGAAGTGGAGTCAAAGTGGGGTTGACTTATGGTTTAGGACTCCTACAACATGAGATAAGTGGACAGTATAGGTCTTGATGGTTAAATGTGTCTAGATCTAGGTTTAACCCAAGTGGACCACAATCCCTTAAAACGAGGAATGCAGTCCCCAAGGCAAGATTTGACAAAGTGACAGTCTAGACCTACGTTTTGAATTATTCCGGTTTAAGATCTGCAATAATCTCAAGTACCCAGTTCCTAGAAGTGAGTGAACTCACTTCTCCAAGGTGGTGCGACTTTACCCAAGGAGGCTTCAATTGGGGTTTAGGTGGGTCAAATCATGTCGGATGGCATCCAAACTTTAGATCCTAGTAGATCGGTCAGGTAGGAATATGGATCTATAATTTCGTGGCAATCCACCAGTTAGATCTTAGTAGATCTGAGTTTAAATGTTCCAAGTGGTCCAAAATGGGGATTAAATCCCTTAAAATGTGGAATGGGGCCCACAAGGTGAATTTCAAGAAAGGGACAACCTGGGTGTATGTTATTTGATGTGTAGATGTCAAATCAAGTGGAATCTCAAACACCCATCAACTAGATCTAGGTCAACTTGCTCAAATGGTGAAGTGCGCCTTCCTTGGGAGAAGCTAAGTTGGCTTGGGAGAGGGGTCAATCGGAAGCCAATCCTCACCAAACTATAGATCCGGGATACCGTGGATGCTATAGAGGTGGGTTTTCAATATCATGCCCAACAACCCACTAGATCTAAGTAGATCTGAGAACATGTAAAATGGGGATTTTGAAGTATTTAGGGTTTTAACAATTTATGAGTTATGTCAATGGATTGGATAAAGGAAAGAGAAACAAACCTGTGGATCTTACCTGGATAACCTTGTAGATGCCTTGATGATGATGATCTATGCAATCCCGATCAATTTGGAAGCTTTGAGGTAGTTTCTATGCAACTCGATTTAGTCCAAGAAGCCAATGCGCCCTCTCTCCTGCACAACAAACGTCAACAATATCAGATTTGATGCATCAAGAGATAAGACTAATGCCACAAAAGAAGTAACAGAAAGATAGCATAGATCACAATGATACTAATGATAACCCCCTGATACAAGCGAATGCCAAGAAAGTCGATTTGAAGAAGCCTTGCAAAATCGCCCTTGTTGAAGTCGCCCTCCTGTAGACAAACAATGATTTCCAAAAAAAGATAGATCTTACCACAATTTCCAAATGCTAGGTTGCAATAGACTTTCCAATCACCATCTAAGAACACCAGATGCAAAGGAGACCACAAGAATATTTTTCTATACCAATAATCCAAGAGCCAAAGACGCTTTACAATGAGAGGCTCTCTCCTTTAAATAGGAAGGAGAGGCACCAAAACCCTAACCACTTTTTGAATGAGTGGCTAAGATTAAAAGATACAAATGTCTAATCAATGGTTGAGATGAGCTCAACAACATAATACATGGATCACACATAAAATATAACATAAGTGGACAAAGTCGGCCTAGGAGAGGGGAATCCCACCAAATCATGATGACAAAATATCATAAGAGGCTCATGGTGGGTCCAAGGGGTAATTTTATCCCTCCTTGGTCAATCCCCATGGCACAATAACCAATAAATAATCATGAAAGTACCAAATCGTGCCTCCCTAGTGAAGTCGTGGTCCTCAAAAGACCTCAAAAATCCACAGAAAGTGCCATAAGTGATGGATGCGGGCCCCGATGAAGCTGAAACTGCTGGAGAAGGTGTGGAAGACCCCGATCTATCATCACTGATCATCCCATGCCATAACTTTGCCTCAGTAGCCCAAATCGATTTCCTCAATAGCCATTTCTACCAATCCTGAAATGCCTCGGGAAGCGTGAAACTGCCCAAACAACCTCCTGGAGTGATGGCGCTGTCAAGGTGAGGGCACCAATGTGTCCGGGAGGGGGGTAATATGGTAAAAACAAGTGGCTGGACCACCCCCTCCATCATCAGCGCCCTAGGTCAACCGGATAAAAGTCATCTCTGCTCCGACAGGGCCTCCAATAGACCAAAACTGCACTAGGACAGCCTACTGAGGCTAAATCATCACTGTAAGTGCCCGGAACTGAAAACAAACTGTCCCATTGGACTCAGAAGGTCCAAATCCATCCAAGATGTGTACTCATACACCATATGAATCTCTGCATGATCAAAATAAATATCCAATGTACCGGAACAAGGCCAATAATAATGATCTGTAAATGACCAAACACTGCTGTATCCCAAGAATCATCATCATAACCCTGTAGCTGCTGCATAGAATCATCCTGTATGTGTACATAGACCATATATCATCTATCCATATCATCATAAGGTCTAACATCTCATGTCCCATGGTCCTCCATGGTCAAACTAGGTCTAACCAAGACCAAATACAACTCAGACCATCATCCATAGCTGCTGCAAGGTGTCAAGGTTAATACATGCTCTACAACTTATTCGAATAACAATTATAACACAGAGTGATCATGACTGGCGATCTAAATCCACATATATAGTGTCGTTAATTATTATTATTACTCAGACTAGACTTTCAGGACCATACTCACTTCATAGTTGTGATCAATTTGCTAGTGAAGGGTGAAGGCTTAAATTAACTGGCTAGGCCAAGGGATGACTTGACTGACTTGACTTTGTGACACTTTGGCAAGGGAAAGGGAATACACACCATAGTATATACTGAATGAGCAATAACACAGGGAATGGCGGTGTCTCACAAATGGATGAGTTGTTTAAAGATGGTTTATTCACCTTCACAGATGCGCACAATCCATAATACAAACAAGGCCAGCAATTCTTTAGATATAACATTTAAGTTCCATTGCTTTTTGGGCCTGAAGTTTCCATAGCCTTGATCTATGTGTGTTTACAAACACATTGCATAGATTTACATTTATTTTTAGGCTTTCTGCTGCAGGTGTGTTTTTAAGGCACTTGTTTACCTGAGCACTTCTAGGTGTGTCATGGACAACTTGTTTACCTAGGTATTTATTTTTCCAAAAGATATAACATTTTATTTTTCATGGCCATTTTCAATTGGCATTTCTTTCACATACAAGATATAACATTTCATTTTTCCAGATTTTGTATTCATGGCAGCACTAAAAGTTTCAGGTTTAGTCAACACAACTTTAATGACTAGGGGGAATTCACAAGGAACTCCAACTCACCATAGGTAAGTTTTGTCACCAACTCAGAGCCGAGACACAATAAACAGGGAAGCTCATCCAATACAGAGGCTACAGTGGGGAAAGGTCCTCCATGCCACTAGTCAAGTAGTAAGTCAGGGTGATAATCTAAAAGGTAGGCCATGGATGGATGAAGACAATGAAAAGATGAAGCCAACACTAGCAAGCCAAGGTATGGTTGAATGATCACCTCTATTCTCCCTAAGGAGGGTATGTACCAATGAGTATGAATAGTGAACTTCTAAGTCTGAGTAGGGACAGTAATATATATATAATAGGTCAACCAGGTCCAAATATCTATATGATCACCAGATCATGACACTAAGTGCTAAGACATGCTATAAGAATAAGTATAAAAGCAATCTAACCATAATATCATGATATACCTGCTGAGTCATATACCTGAAAGCTCATCAACCTGTACCATCATCTGTCCTCTGAGACTGCTGCTGTAACTCTGGGCACTACTGTCTGCTCTGTACCAATGATATAATGGCTACATCGGTCATCTCTCTGAGTGTCCTGAAACTCAGTCATGGCATGGGGAATACAACTGCTGTCCACAATCTGATAGTAATCCAATAAAGATGCTCATCTCGGCCTCTCAAAATGCAAGGGAACTGGCTGAATAATGTACTGGAATGAGAAAAATAATGTATGGTAGCCCGGCTACTATATATGTGATAACAGATCCAGGGTACCATTCATTGGAGAGCAACTGTTCTTGGGGACTAACTCTTTCATCAGTCACCTTATCAAGGCTTGTGGCATTGTATCCATATTGTTGTTATGTTCTCTTTATGGAAATTGGGCTATAAGTGTGTTTTTGAGGACTCTAGTGGCACTGTTCTTCCTTTCAAGGGCTGTGGATGGATGAGCTTTGTGCCCAACTCAAGGGTGAAGGGTTTTTGCTCATTAGAGATGAAAAAAGTGAATTGATAACTCCATATTCAGAATTTATTGTAGCTGTAACTGCAATAAGATAGCTGCTACAATGTCTGTATATTCTTATCTTTTCTTGTACATATTTTGTTCTCCTTGCACATAACTGTTTTATGAGGTAAATAAGAAGTATATTTGAAAAAAAACACTTTTACAAGAGTTTCAAAAAGGTCTATCCCATTGTCTGTCAACCCTGGCCTTAGGTTTACCTTCACATCATATATCAAACAATGACATTATAGAAATTGGACGAATAAATAAGGAAAATTTGGCAGTACACTGGTAAAGGGGCCTTTTCAGAAGCACCTTTGCAATAACAATAAAGTTCATATTCTATTCAGAAGGGATAAAAGTATAAAATAGAAAACCGTCCACATGTTAATTTTAATCAAATTCTAATTAATACAGTTTAGTTATATGAGAAAAATGGTATTGACATATGAGGGTCAAATACATGCAGCATTGTCTTAAAGTCGATGCCATCAGCTACACATTTGTACTTCCCTTACAAAAATTCAATCATAGAGTTTGTTTGATAAAGTAAATCTTAACAACAACTTAATATCTTTGCAAGTTTGATATTGGATTTAAAGACATCACTTGCAAATGGTCATTGCCATAGCTATGTCATTCTAGAAAATCTTCTGAGATGTCCTAGTTGATTGATGTTATATCAATGTGTACTAAATGGTTATATGAATATCTATGTTTTCATGTTTTCTATAGCTAATTTGGCATAATACATGTTTTTTTTAATATATATGCATCAAAATATATTAAAATATATATTATATAAAAAATGCTCCCAAAACGGAAGCTTTTGAAAATTTCGCTTTTCGCTCCCACTCCCCGCTCCCAATAGCGTAGCTTTAAAGTCTCATATTTACTTTTTACTTTGTATTAAAAGTAAAAAGTAAAGTCTTTAGTTTAAGTCCCATATTTACTTTTTGCTTTGTATTATTCTTTTTTTGTTTATGGCCGCTCTAAAGTCTCTACTTTAAGTCTCATATTTACTTTTTACTTTGTATTATTCTTTTTTGTTTATGGTCGACATAACATTTATTACTTTTTACTTTGTATTATTCTTTTTTGTTTACTTTGTATTATTTTGTTACTCGACAAACACACACATGTTACAAGATCTCCCTCATACTGGGTTGTAGAGCGCCTCTCGGCACAATCATAAAAATTAATAACATTGAATGAATATTATAATAACTAAACTAGCATATAACTGCAAGGGTCTGGCAAGCCCCTACAAACAATCGTCATTAAAAAGGCTGGTGGATATTACTAGCCCGGACATTCTCATGCTCCAGGAAACATTGGGGGATGGAGATTATGTTAGACGTTCTCTTGAAGCTCTTTTCAAAGGATGGTCCTTCATTGTCGTGGATGTAAGAGGTCGTTCTGGAGGATTGGCCATAGGACAGAACACAAAGGTTGTCAAAGCAAATAATTTATGGAGTATAGCCTCGGGGATTGGGTTGGAAGTGTTTTCAGTTCAACTAAGCATGGATCTGTGTATTTTGAATCTCTATGGGCCATATGCGGAGAGGAAGGCCTATTGGAATGATTTGATAAGTAAATCCCTAAGTTACCAGGATCCGGATACGGATTCACCAGATTTTTTTAAACCCAGGATCCGGATACAGCTGGGAAACGGCAAGTACAAACAAATTTAAAAATATTTATATAATAAATAAAAATAGAGTGAAGAATCAAAACTATTCATGAAACACAAGAGTAGAACTATAAGTTATTGCCAAAAAAGAGAGTTCATGTACCATAACTGATAATTTGATGAGTTGTAACCATGATTGATATTGATAATTTTAAAAACCATTTCAGCATGAACTTTAAGCAGGTCATAATAGTGTTTTTGTGAGCCACATCCACATGTCCCTATCAGCAGGGAATAAAGTGGTTTTCTTGAAGGCTATGGCAAGACTACATAAGAGTGTAGGTGAAGTGGCAACAACATAGCACATAAAGATAGATTAGCCCTTGATGGCAGACCCTGACCATAACGATAAATCAAATAAAAACATTGAGAGCGGAACTTGATATTGATATATCAGAGTTCAAGAGCAGATCTTGACATAAGGATAGATCAGACCTTGAGCAAGAATGGGTTTTACACTTTTAGCCACTAGTTGTTTAGGGCTTTTTAAGTTTTTCATTAAAAACCAATTTTTGGGGGGGATCAATGGGTCACATAAGCACTGGAAGTTTCAGGATCCGTTTGAAAATTTCAGGAAATGTTTGATTTTTCACAAGATCCATTTCATAGGACCATGATACGTTCCCTTCTGCAGGGGATCTGTTTCCATGATGGATCCTACGCGGATCCGATCCGGATACGTATCGGATCCGTGGATCCTACACACTGGGGTGGTGGATCCGATAACATAGGTAAATCCTTTATGGACTCAAATGCCCTCATAATTGGATGTAACTTAAATTTCTCTCTTGGAGAGGCGGAGGTCTAGGGACAAAGAGCTCTCCCATACCCCCTTGCGGAAAGAAGAGGTTTGATAGACCTTGATCCTGTGATGTTAAAACCGACTTGGAGCAATAAGAGGTCGGAAGACAACAGGATTGCGAAAAGATTGGACAGTTTCCTAATAGTTGAAGGGCTGATGGACAGCCTAATGATGTTGAGGCAATGGGTAGGCCTTGGTGGGGAGTCTAATCATATTGATCTACCTATACTTGTGGAGATAAAAGGTAGGGACATAAACCTGGCAACCCGTTCAAATTTAACACGAAATGGATTAAAGAGGATCCCTTCAAGGAACTAGTTAGAAGCAGACTTCTATGACACTCAGTTCAGCAGAGGTAGAGCATATGGCAATGCGTACAGCTAGTTGTGAAACCATATAGCTTCGCAAGTTGCTAGCAGGTTTATTTAATTAGGAGTTGGATCCCACAATGATTTACTGTGATAATCAGAGTTGTATCAAACTCTCAGAGAATCCAATTCAATCCAAACACATAGAGATCATGTATCACTTCATTCGAGACAAGATTTAGAAGGGAGCAGTGAAGCTCCAGTATGTACCCACAGATAAGCAGGTTGTTGATATTCTGACCAAGCCCTTAGCAAAAGGGGTGTTTGAAGCATTCAGAGACAAACATGGATTGGTGCATAATTCTTTCCTTGCTAAGAGGGAGTGTTGATGTTTTGTAGCTCGGTCAGGAACTTCCGCATAGGTTTTGTGTCAAACATGTGTGAAGTCGTCCAAGTCAAATCTATTTTGTAATTCACTTTATGTATAAAGTGAAAGTGTTTTGATTAGTTGTTAATAAAGTGCATTTTAATGCATTAGTGATTTTGGCTAATCTCAACCGTAGATCTCACAGTGAGATTAGGGTTTTGGTGGATTAGGTCTTCAACTAAAGCTATGTTGCACGAAACTCCTAAAATGCCCACGTACCGGTACCAGAAACTCATAGATACTCGGAAACTTCTCGGAAACCTCCAACGGTCCATGAGTGGCTTGGGATGAATAGGAAATCTAAAAAACCCTAGTTCATGGAAAATGAAAGCAAATTAACCTCTAAATCATTTCTAAACCTACCTACAAATTAACCTCTCATTCATATTTTATTGTGAGATAATGTGTTATTAAAAAAACTATATATATATAAATATATATACCGCGTTTCCCCTGACATACCCATTTTTTGGGGGTCACGTTTCAAAGCGTTCCCGTTTCCGAAACGTGTACACGTTTCGCGCAACTCAGAACTAAAGTATAAAAATGGGTCAAAGTAGAGGGTAAAGACACATTCATTATTCACCAAGAAAGTTTTGTCCTAGGGCGAAGAAAGAGGCTAAGGAAGAGAGAAAACACCTGCACCAATGAGAGAATCAAACTACAGCGATTGCATGAAGAATAGAGACACAATAGTGATTCTGTACAGTTGTACGAAGAGTACTGTATAGATCTATACAGTCATACAGACAAATCCATGCAGTCCGTAATAAATGATGGCGAGTAACATTCTAGAGTCTATATACCACAACCTCCGGAGCAATTAAATAAAGCACCTCATCATTTGAAATCCCAAGGCAACTTTCATGTGGCCAAAGCTCATGCCCATAGAAAAGGAAACTAGATGTTGGCGAATATCCAATAAACTAATTTTGACTCTCACCAACTTAATTGGAAAGGTTGAAATAATGTTGAAATTCAAGATATTGTCTATGAACAATTTATTCTTTAGCATATATATGATCAATTTGACGAAGGAAGAAAGATAATTGACTAGTACAAGTGTAATCCAAAGCATGTTGTTCTCATCATAGATCCTCACACAGGATACAAAATGGATAATGTAGAATGCAATTTTGGTGTCCAAAGAATGATCGAGATTCTTAGTTTGTACATGAAGGGGCATGTGTATAGGTGCAATAAAAATTTTGAAGATAGAAAAACTTTGGTTGCTCCTTCATCTTCAGATTATGTTCTGCCTCAAAAACAACTATCACCTACAAGGATTAAATATCCAACATTGTGGTGAGAACCTACTAGAGACACACCTATAGCTATAACATAGCTATGTGTTTGCCTTATAGGAGGATTCAAATAAAAAATAAGATGTCAGAGCTATCAAGATATTTACTTCACCCAATAATCAACGCAATCAAGTAACTTCGAATATGCCCGACGGTTATGAAAAAAATATGCCATCAAAATGGCTTGACTCATTGGCCTCTATTTTTCCTCTGTGATCTAAGCAAATATTCAATGAATAGAGAAGGAAAGAACTTAGAGGCACTTCGTCTACCAATAATAGAAGCTTTAGCAAGTGCTCCACCACCAGGACCATTTACATATCTTATGCATTGCATGATTGTATTGTATTTTTATATTAGGCTTATTGTTCAGAGTTCTGGCACTTAGTGGCATCAATTCTATGGTCTTTGGATGAGTTAAGCAGTACATTTGTTGACGATTCAAAGGAAAGAAAATTAACAATTAACTTGATCAAGAGCGTAATACTTCAAACATCAAACATCAATACCATCATCCTTTCCAAACTTGCCACGATTTTTAAAACAGAACAAAACGACTTAGAAGAAAAAGAACCAACATATCCTTGGATATCGAATCATTGGAGACTAGAGTATGAGAAGTTTAATTCAAACATGAACGACTTTATTTGCAAAACCTCAAGATCCTGAGGAGACTTAAAAACGCTATATGGTCCACGAAAAGTGAACGATTAAATTATAATAAGCTAGCCAAATGAAATTACATTGTAGAAGTTTGTATAGAAATGGCAGTGGCACACGACAGAGAGTATCGCTGACAAAATACTTGAGCATATGGATTGACTAGTTAATTTGGCACTTGAAATAGGCCATCTAGAAAAAGAAAATGGGATATGCAAAGATCCTCATAAAGCATTTTGTCGTTCTCTATTTGTTTTCCATGAAATGATTGTCTATATAAATGTTGATGACTTTATTTCAAAAGAAAATGTGATATGCAATGACACATAGGATGGACTCGTTGATGCTAGAAAGCATTTTGCTAAGGTTAGAATGGTACAATAGATAGTGAGTGGATAATGAAAGGAGAGAAGTCATAAAGGTTTCTATTTTACAAATCGTTACTGAGAAGAAATGTCTTCAAATTTGACTTGGTAAAACTTTTTAAGAGAGAACAAGACGCCTTGGAAGATTGCCTCAAACCTATTTTACATTCTTGTGACATTTTGAAGTTTGGTTGTGCTTTATACAATAAAATGAAGCAGCTTTTCTATTCCTATGGAGCTTTGGAGTGTGTTCAATCTTGGGAAGCCAATTTAGACCTAGAAGATGTTTACAAACGTGGGGACCTTTCTATCTTGCAAGTGGTGTATTGAAATTGAGTTTAGACAAATTATTTCAAATAAGTAACTCGAAGAAACGCCCCTTGAGTAGTAGTCAACTACACTATGCACCTCTTGATGCATTCATCTTGGGAATCCAAAATTAGGAAATGGACACATTCTCCCCAAGACAATGAAATACAAAATCAAGATGACTCTCCACAATGGCAGACGAAATCGTCCATTATTGCTTTAACGACAAAGCATTTCTAAAGGGGAAGGAAACATTATGTATACAAGATAACATCATTCATAAATATACCAAAATTATAGCACTTTGAATATCAATTTAAAGGTGGATCATGTAAACGCATAGCTTCAAGTGAAGGGTCACCACGAGGCCTATAAATGCTAAGGCCACCCATTCATGAAAAATACCAAAGATGTAGAAATGGCTCACCTTTGGCTTCACACCAGTGAATGCCTCCTGCATCCTTACAGAAATCCTCGAAATCATTAGAAGTATACTCACCCTCGTCGTCCAATCACAAAACTTTGATATTCTTCCCTCTCTCGTTCTCCAGTAGAGCTTTGAACTCCTAAAACTTGCTAAAGACCTCATCTTTGGTCTTTATAAAGTAGTTCCATGTTTTCCAAGAGAATTCATCTATGTTGCACGAAACTCCTAAAATTCCCACGTACCAGTATTGGAAACTCGCGAAAACTCAGAAACTTCACGGAAACTTCTGGGAAACCTCCAAGGGCACATGAGCAGCTTGGGGCCCATAGGAAATCTAAAAAACCCTAAAACAAATTAACCTCAAAATCACTTATAAACCTACCTACAAATTAACCTCTCATTCTTATTTTATTGTGATATAATGTGTTATTAAATAAACTATATATATAAATATATATACCGCATTTCCCTTGACGTAACCATTTTTGGGGGGTCAAGTTTCCAAGCATTCTCATTTCTGAAACTTGTACACATTTCCACGTTTCGTCCAACTTAGGAATTCATCAATGAAGGGAACATAGTACATGCTTCCCATGATTGATGCTACTGACATCAGTTCACACACATCTAAATGCTTGGGTAATCAAACATGGCATGCTTTACAAGCATCCACCCTCTACACACACCCTGCTACTCAATGCTAAACTCTAGAAGACTTGTGACTATCTCCATCAAAATAGGCAGTGCGCAGTGATGTAGGTGCCCCATCCTCTTGTGCCATAACTTGCACAAGTTATCTACGTTATGCAATAGGGATTGAACATGTTCACCCTATAGCCAGTATAAATTGCCTTCCCTAAATCGGTTCACTTGAGTTGATCTTGGGCTAGAATCCTTCGATCTTACGAGGACTTTTTGGTACTTGAATTCTATTGCAAAGCCCTTATCTTCCACGACCAAAACTGAAAGCAAATTATTCCTAAGACCTGGAACAACCAACACATCATTAAAGTCTAAAGAGTTACCTAACTGGAGTTGGAAAGGAATAGAAACAACTCCTGCTACCGAATACTTGGCATCATCACTAATCTCAACTTGAACTATTCCTTGTGAAATTATTATGCTGCAATGGAAGTCATCAAGAATGAGAACAAGATTTTGTGTCAACCATATATATATATATAGGTACTACAACACCTAATGGAATAATTGCTCTACCACAAGACAATGCTGCTTGAAAGAAGTTAATCCAAAAAAACAATTTAACAAAATGCTTTAATTTAAATATATTGAATAGACATTTCCTTGAAGACAATGCTTCTCCAACTTTGATAGATATGTAAATGTCCCAAGACAAAGCCGCATGTAATTGATGCTTTATCTCTGCAGGCTCTCTCTAGCATATATATATAAAGCATCAATTACGTGCGGCTTTGTCTTGGGACATTTATATATCTATCAAAGTTGGAGAAGCGTTGTCTTCAAGGAAATGCCTATTCAATATAATTATATTAAAGCATTATGATAAATTTATATATATATATATATATGCTAGAGAGAGCCTGCAGAGATAGAGCATCAATTACATGTGGCTTTGTCTTGGGACATTTACATATCTATCGAAGTTGGAGAAGCGTTGTCTTCAAGGAAATGTCTATTCAATATATTTATATTAAAGCATTATGTTAAATTGGTTTTTTGGATTGACTTCTTTCAACCAGCGTTGTCTTGTGGCAGAGCAACTATTCCATTAGGTGTTGGAGTATCTATATGTATGAACAATGGCGGTAATTGGTAAACCCTTGCTTGGTCAATCCAATTAAAGGGATTCTTGCGTCTCGATTCATTAGTCTTCCAAGCAGAGCAAATAAGCAAAGTTCCATTCCATTTTGGGATTGACAATTTAAAGCGCGGAAGAAGAAATTGACAATAGAATTGGCAATTTTGTTGGTTGACATCACACAATGATTTCAGCTCTCACCAGGCACTCATCTAGACCTACACATACACATAAAGCATTTGAGAAAAGGTTGTCATGTGCCAGTTACATCAAGATAGAGAGCTTAGCATCATACAAAGTTAGAGACCTAACATTGATTGGCATATTGAATAGCAGAGATCCATTTGTCATTACATTGTCAACTAGTTTCTTGTGTGCATGACCTCCTGTACAATAGTGCTTTCGTGCATCGTGTCTATTTCGGAGTTTGAATTTCAATTGTTCAATCTTATTGTTAAATGGTAAAGTTGCAAATGGCTTAAACTAAAAGAATAGAGTTCTTAAACTCTCTAATACTCACCACTATTGACGATACAATCACAATCAACAAAGCAGCTCTCCAATCTGTGCTAACATGTTTGCAAGATTCGCAAGCCAAAGAGGAACTTCTCTAGATTCAATCGCAGATCCAACATGATGAAATACAACGAAGGAATCAACATTTTGAACTAATTCTTGTTCAGAATAACCCTCATTTTCAATTTCATAATGATTCCTATCAGCAATCAACACAAGATCAACTCAATGAAACAACATCGGATGCAAAAGATAAAATTTACCATGTACATGTTCAGCTTAATCTTTCCAAGCCCATCATCAGAGCTTGGGAAGAAATCATTAACATGTTAAATCCTCAACAACCCCCCCTCCCAAGTGATTTAACTTGGGGACCCACTTTTAATATTGGATCAAGGATCAATGACCAAAACGCGCTCTCTCAACCATGCTTTTACAAACTTAGCTTGATCATGGTATGTCAGTGGTTGATATGCTTTCAATGAGTATTTCTTTGAGTAGTTCTTGCATCATTGTTTCAGTTAGGTACATACTCAATAGTCTCATCACTATTCCCCCTCATTTCTTTTATCATGTTGCATGCATTAGCTGACTGAGAATGTTGCTTATGTTTTCTACCTTGAATTCTCCAAATTGACTTTCAATATCCATCTATCGTTGCAAAGCTTTTAAGTTGTTTTGGAGCAAGTGTGATGCACTTAGAAATTTTTCGATGTCGCTCCTTAAAACTCTTTTCCTTCGCAACATTCTGCTCATAAAAGAGCTTTTCTCACCAATTCATCGGCATCCAAATGGCTTTTTCTTAACAACAGTTTGCTCCAGAAAATTGTTTTTCCTCGACAATACATTGGCGAGGAAAAGCTTTTTCCTCAATGATACGCCACTAGCAAAAAGCGAATTTCTCGCGAAGTCTTGACACTAGAGTGATTATATTTTCTTGTTCCCTTGCTCAAATAGGTACTTTGACACCAAAAGTCAGCCTCAAGAAGTGTTTCACTTTGAACAAGAGAAAAAATCGACAATGAAAGAACTTTTATCATCAACGTAGTCAACTTCCAAATACCTTTTCTTCGTTGATACATCAACAACTACAAGTCTTTTCATCGTCGATGCATATCGATTTCAATTACCTTTTTCTCATTGAAAAGTTGCTCCTCAAAAGCAATTTCACCATTGACACATTGTGCTTGAAAGCACATCTCTCACTGATATGTCAATGTAGAAAAACAATCTCCATATTGATACTTCATTCTCGCACTTAGTCACTGATACACCTTGGCTTGGACCGACTTCCCCCACGACAAAATTTACGCTTGTTTCGTCGTACTTTGAATGCAATTTCACTTGCGATGTATTGCATATCAAATGCATTTTCAAATGCAATATGAGGCTTCAATAATGAAAGTCGTGAAGATGAAAAGAGATGCTAATATTTTTGAAGGTTCAAAAGCAAAGAATCGATGGTGCAATAAAGTGGGATCACACATGTGGTCATGTTTAGAAAGAAAACAAAGGTTTGTTTAAACTCACTGTTGTATCCTCGATCTATTAAGGTGACCACAATGACACAAAAAGCCAAAACCCCGCCCACAATAGCCCATCGCCACCAATGACCATTGGCATGAACTCCATCAACGTAAACTTGTCAAGTAGGCCTCGTCACATGCTAGTTTCACTGGGTAAATTTCTTCATTGAGGGAAAATGTCAAATAATCATTTGATGGATTTAAAAATTAACCTCTCCCCTTGGACAACCAAAGAAATATTGCCACCTTCTCACCTTGGGAATCTTCACTGGAACCATGGTTACAATTCACCCTTTGTAGAACGAAGGATTTCCAAGGGAGAGGTCACCCATGGCTACACCTTCAACTAGGGAATCATCTTATCTGCTAATCTAAGGCAGGTTATCATAACTGCAAGGAACCCACCACCAAGGCAAGTAGTTGAATTGTACATGTTGTCATATCTGTTAGATGTGATTTGTGTTGCAAACCCATTCTCAGGGATGAGCTGGGCATGGCAACCTTTTGAGCCAGCCATTCATATACACTGCAAACTACTTTGGGAACATAAGAATATGAGCAGCTATCAGAAGATCTACAAGCAGTTCATAAGGCCCCTGTAAGCACTTATCCATTGACAACCAGCAAATTGCATGTCTAATGTTGCATTTGAGGTTCTGATTGATGTAGGAAATTGGTATCTCACTAAAGACTATTCATATATGAGAATCAACGGGTGCTCATAGCCACCTGACATTCTCCCTGGATATGTCACCAATTAGGTGGTACTAATGGAGATTGCATACCAAACATATATAGATGGAATTGGGTCAACACTATCATCAAGCAAAAAGTCTCTGTGGCCCCCACTGCCTCTAATTGTAGGTAATTATAGCACAGCATATGTCAAAGAAGCATGCCAAGCAGGGTTGGACCTAAATGTTTTTCGCTTAAGTCCCAAGAATTTCAAGAGAAATGACCCACTCAAAGTAGTAAAGAGGCATTGTGACTGAAGAAAATCCAGTTACCCGTACACTTATGAAGCCTTACAAGAGGAGGTCTATAAGAGGGTTCGTTCATTGGAAGAGCTATCGTGAAGACTACCAAGGAAAAAGAAGAAAAGACAAGGCAAAAAGCTCTGTTAAGAGATCAAGAAGAGGACACCAAGAAGAGAAGAGGAAAAAGAAGCAGAGAGGATTCAAAAGAAGAAAGGCGAAAGAAGCCAGAAGAAGAACAATCAAAAGGAAAAGACAATACAAATGAACCAGAAACTCCCAGAACAATGCCAACTGAAATGAGCAGCCCCACAATTGAGCCTTCTCTTGCTGTCCAAATCACTAAAGGACACCTCCCACTTTTAGAGCTTGGATTCAGGCGTTTTACACCTTCCAAAGAGCAATTAGTGGCCTCACTGAGTTCCTATATAATTGATAGCAAAAATAAACAGATACTAAAGTGGACTCATAAGAGACTCAAACTATCTGAACAACAGGCAATGGAAATTACAATAGAAAGTCCCGATTTTCACTCAAGTACGAAGAGATCTGAAAGTAATGGACTCAGCAAATGTGTTCAGTGCTATGGCAACCAAGTTCAACATTGGTAATATGGTCGAGGAAATCAGAGGTTATAAAAGAAAAATAAACACTTTGAAAGCTGAGATCATGACTCTGCAAATAAGAA
Organism: Larix kaempferi; assembly: GCA_027924585.1. Taxonomy (NCBI): domain Eukaryota; kingdom Viridiplantae; phylum Streptophyta; class Pinopsida; order Pinales; family Pinaceae; genus Larix; species Larix kaempferi. The sequence goes on along the minus strand of BSBM01000589.1, from coordinate 8,440,184 downwards.
TGTGATTCTGCAAGAAGAGAATGAGGAGTTGCACGCAGAAAAAGGGAAGCATAGTAGAATTCAAAACCTATGCACAAAATTTACAGACTGATTTGGCTAGTGCTCAGTTTCAGCTACAAGAGCAAGTGCAAACATTACAGAGCACAGTGAGTCAAGTAAAAGATATTCATATAATGGAACAAACAAGAGATCAAGAAATCGATTCAGAATCAACTCAAGGTTGTCTTGATAGGATCATTGACTAGCATCAAGTAGCAACAAATGCACCTGCAGAATTGACCAGAATAAATGCAGAGGCAAAGAAATATTATAAAGCCATAGCCAACACCAGGAAAGCCACTGTTGATCTCGATAAGGATATAGTTGCAACTATGAATAAGTGCTAGCATACTTTCCAGTCTGCTGAGAAAGTGATGGAACATTGCAACTTGCCTTCATTTGGAGATTGGGACAACGCAAAGCCAGCAGAACAAGGCACGCAAAATTAACAAACATCAATTAGGAAAAGCAACTAGCTATTGAAGCTATATCAAGTGTGATTGTTGAAAATTTGATAGAGTTTGTGGCAAAACCAACCAAAGACACGACTCTCATAAAATCATACAAAGAGCCCCTAAAGGAATCTGATAGCTATATCGACTGATGTGATTGACCATGATGTCACCCTGAGACCCTTCATTCCCACAGACTTAGAGAAATTTTCAAATATCATAACATGCGGAACACGTATATGTCAAAAAGGGGCCCACCACCCACTTGACTTTAAAGTATATTGTAACTTTTATGTATATCATTTAACTTGCCTAATCCCAGTCAAATAGGCCAAGTAAATAAAAGGGAAGTCAAATGGTCACTAAAAGACAAATAGGGAAAAGGAAGCTAAAGAGTCTGGAGGGGTAACTGCCAAGGTAGTTACCCAAACTTTGTTATAAATGTAATGAAAGGAGAAGAAGAAAGGGCATTTTGCGTGTGCATTTTTATGCTTAAACTGTTTTAGCAAACTGATAATAAGAAGAAGCCATTGCTGGCCATACTTTTGGGAGACATACTTTGTTTCTATGGTGGTTATGTTCAGAACTCTTTCTGTCATGCATTGCAAAAAGAAATGTGTTGTATGAATGTCATTTATGTGCTTTGAATTCTATCTGAAAAAGAATGCATTCTTATTTTGTTTATCTTTCAGCACTTTGGCTCTAACCTCATGAACATTCAATTTGAACTGACTAGTAAATCAATAATTGGTCATGTGATTGTATTTTCATTGATAATTACAGTAATCTTAGTTGTTGATATCATAGTGAAGGTACATCAGGTTCTGTGTTTCAAACCTTAGTCTTTCTACCCTACCTAGGACAGGTAGGATAGTTCTACATACTGCATTTAGGATTAGTTATGCATACAATTTGCATTCTGCATTTAAACATCTTAGAACATTTTCATAACTAGTAACGGCTGCCCAGCCAAAATTTGGGTGGATTCCCCACACCAAACAATGCAAGGTCTAATTGGGACCCTGTATTGGAGAGAATTCCGATTCCCTACTATTGACAAAAAAGGGCATTCCACCCTGTCAACACAACAACAAACACGGAACAGGTATCAGATATGAAAATGAATTGACCTTTCATATTCCAGATTATTCCAGACCAATCCAGTTTCAATGTTCTAGATTCCTTCAAAAAGATTCATCTCCACCTATTCCAATTCAGCATCGGTGCCAACATTGCCATCAAATTGGCCACATGGAGGATCAGCGTTTTTATCTCCATCCTTGTCAGCATTGCAGAAAGCCTATAGCTCTAGCTCAATGGTAGAACACTACATATCAAGAGGTCACCAGTTCAAACCCAATTGGGTCCTCCATTGGATTGATTATTACTATTCACGTGAAAGGTCATAGGTGAAGAAGAAGAGTCATAATGGAGTGCAAGAGACCTCTTGGAGGATGAAACCAAGGGTCGTACTCATTGTATTTATATGTGTATCATATTAATGAAATGATATCTCACACTTATCTTCATTTTGGCTCTTTCTAACACTACCACTAAGGACAACAATAGTATAACAATAGCAATGCACTGGACCAAGACCTAGGGGCTTAACAAGCAAAGGGTCACTTGAATGGGCAGTAAGCATATCCCATGTAAAATCAGCAAGGAAGTCCTTCAAAGAAGAAATAAGTTAATAACACTTGAGAAATACATTGCAGAAAATGAATTGAAAATTGGGACATAAAAGAAGAACACTCAATAGACAGAAGGGAGGTGAAATGCTACATCAAAGCTGCTACATGACTCATGAGAGGTTAATGGCAAAAAAAAACAGCAATACTAAATCAGTCTGTTTAACCCCTCATGTGAGATTGTGGAGTGGAAAAAATGTATTAGCCCAGTTGAGGACAAGCTCACACAAGTTATGGTGAGAGACAGGTCAATGGAGGGAACCCAGAGAGAAATGGGACAGATGGACTTGCCAGGTCTGCAATTCAGGGAAATAGAGATTGAACAACACTTCACGCCTCGATGCAAGGCATATAACCACAACAGGAAAGGTTCAGTATTGGAAAGAATCGGCTGAAAAAAGGTATTTCAAGACAGACCACTGGAGGACATCACAAGAAAAGCTTCAAGGGTTATGCATCTAAGAGGGGCAAATTGCTATGGGAGCAACCAACTGGAGTAGTGGACCCAACCCAAGGGGATCACCCAAATAAGAAGGGCCTCAAGGATGATGCATCTACATGACAAATTTCTACGAAAACAGCGAGCCAGAGTCATAGAACCACCCCAAGGGGGTCACCCAATTAAGTAACCAAATGTTTTATTCAAGAAAGTCCCCAAAGAGAAGTCTTACAGACTTTATTTACTTCCTTTTCCTTAGTATAGCATATTTGGATTTGACTTTTCATACATCTGTAAAGGATTGGCCTCACAAGGATCTATATGTCCATCCCATATAGACCACGCAGCGTTGTGAACATTAATAAAAATTATAGTTATGTTCTCTTGCACGGTATGTGGCAAGGCCCTTTCGGCTTGAGGCAGTGTTCAAATTGGTCTCCTTTTTGCATCGGATTCGGAGCTTCGCCGACTCGATGGAGGAACAGGACCGGTACCCGTATTTGGCCTACTGTTCTTCAGAGACCATTGCCCTCTCTAGTCCACCAACTCGGGCTAGAGGTTGGTTCACAAGGGTTTCAGATCTTCTAGAGTCAATGGGTATTCAACTGGATTGTCTCCCTCCCTTCAGATACTCCTTAGATGCACTCGCTCACCTTCTACCCATCAGACCAGGAGCTGGACAGGATCATCAAAGATTACATATACAGCAGTTCGTCAAGATCACTTGGGTCAACCCTCAAGGAGGGTTGCACCCAAAGACGGCCTTTTATGCTGAGCACTTCTTGGAGTTGAGAGATGGGCTCATTGTTCAACCCCAGTATACACTCCGTCACTGTTAAGATCCTAGTGGGCGGCCTTCACTAACACCTCGGGGTTTTGGTGTAACGGTTCGTATCATCTAGTATCAGAGCCTCCACTCAGGTTCATGACACAGAGCGGGTGGCAATGTCAGCATTGCAGTGTTCGTCCGGGGCTCATACGGCTCAAAGGGGACACCACTGTATGGGCGCACATCCAGCCCAGAGTCTGGATTGCGGAGCGTCGTGGGATGTTATGATCCTAGTGGGTGGCCTTCACTAACACTTCGGGGTTTTGGTGTAACGGTTCGTATCAATCACTAGATGCATTCCCTTCGCATTCCATTAGGTCAGTTCAGAGTGTGTTCCCATAGACTTCGAGTAGAGACAGACCACCAGATGGATAGATTAGACAGAATCTACCAGTTGTGCCATTTACAGGAGGTGGAGACCGAGAGGAACTTTATTTTTTCTTACCCCATTTACTATGAGATCAGAAGAAGATTCCATTGCTTGTTCAGAGCGTCTCAAACCCTCACTGACATCTTCAGATACACCGATCAGAGATGTTTGGCCGTATATATGCAGGAGGCCCTCAAGTTCAGAGTACATACTCTTCAACCTCATACCAAACCAGATTCTACGCAGCGGATCACTTCATTTTTCACAGTGATACCTTCAAAAAGGGGCACCAAGCGACCGACCAACATTAGTACAGATCCAAACTTCAGGTCAGTGCAAACTAATGGTACACATCCCACGAGATCTTAGCAGTATAACCATATCAGATCGCCACGAGAGAGGGACAAGATCATCCGGACCTAAACAGCGAGCGAAATCCTCCAAATAGCGGCGGAGTGGATAGTTTGGGCATCCCACCAACTCTTCTTCTTCAGGCCAACAAACTTTATTGAGTTTTCTTCATTCGGCCTCAGATGTTAGGAGAGATAGTTCTACTCCATAGTAGATATAGGTGCTCCTAGATCTTCTCCTCTTGCATATCTCCGCCCCGTTGCGGAATTTTAGAGAAATGCCATACCTGCGGCAACGTTCAAATACATGTTGTAGATGCTTGATGTGGTTCTTTCTTTCTTTAGAATAGACCGTCAGATCGTCTTCGTATATTTCCAATATTTTCTGCATGATGTCCCTGAAAGCATAATCCTGTTGGATTTTGTACAACTTCGGAAGTTATTACTATTGTATTTTATTGCACTTGATTGTATCTCCTAAGGGAGATGAACTTGATGTAATTAATTATGTAAAACCCTTGAAAGAATCAATGTAAACCTTGGGATGAAAAGCAAGCAAAAGAAAAATTAAAATTAAACTATTTATTGCTCCCCAAGAGAAGTCGGCCCAGTTAGGGAAATTTCCAGTTTGGCACTTGTGTAAATAGAGGTAAAGTGCACCTCATTATTCACTCATTCACTTCACACAAGTTCGCATCACTTGGAGAGAGAAGTTCGCACCTGCAGAAGGAGAAGACTATTTTGGGGTTTCTATCTTTGGAAAGCATTTCCATCTTTTCTCTCTCATCATTGTACTTTGTTCTCGAAATTATCATCTCTATACGAAGGTTGTTGGGTTTTTCTACCATTTGGGTTTCCCAGGTTAAACTCTTGTGTTATTGTTTTGTGCTTTGTCTTTCTTCTAGTGATCCTATTTATGCATTTGAATTATTAAGCTATGAATGTGTGAAAAACTAACATGGTATCAGAGCAGTACCAGAAGAGGCCATTGCCGGAACATTGTCGAAACCCTACCGGAACTAGGGTTTCATCTTTCGAAGCCTTCACTCAACTTTTGGGCAGAAAAAGGGCCTTTGGAATTTCGCTCTAAGGAGGGCGCATCTTTTGGTGAAGTTAGAACTCAATTCTGAAAAATTTCAATTTTTGACCTAATTCTGCAGTTGTAGCATAAATTATGGTTTCAATGTTCGACCTACATACTCCACAGTTTTGGCTCAGCCCTACCTCCACTCAACTCGCCTTGCTAGGGCGCATCTACCTGTGGAGTCAGTTTTCCAAAATTCCAACTTTCACTTTTGACCTAGCTCCTGCTAGAGTTTTTGTTCCAGATCTGCAGACAAGATGATTGGAATGAAGGTTGAAGATCGACTGGAAGGGGCCTCCAACTTCATCTCTTGGAAGTCTAGGGCTCTTCTACTAGAAGAAAATGATCTCCTGCATTTTGTCAATGAGAAGGTCCCAGAACTAGAAGTCGAAGAAGACAAATCTCGGTGGAGGAAGAATGATGCCAGCAGAGCAAGAAGGATTTTGGTGGATTCAGTTAGAGACCAGTTGGTTCCTCAAATCGCAGGTAAGAAGACTACTAGAAAGATGTTCAAGGCCATAAAGAAGCTATTTGAATATAGTAGTATCAATGTAACACTCACATTGAGGAACCAGCTATCAAATATGAAGATGTCCAAATCAAAATCCATTGCCTCATATTTCATGAGGATCACAGAACTAAGGGACAAGCTAATATGTACATAAAAACATAAAAATAACAAAACTAACTAACCAAATAACAAGAATAATCTAACATTTACAAAATACACTTACTCATAAATTAAAAGAAGTACAGAGATTAGGCCAACTTTGGGGTATGAGAGGACTTTAGCCTAACCCTAGGGCATCAATGAAAGAGGCTTCCCTCTTGAGATGGTACTTAGCAAGTTTGGCACTAGGGCCTACCTTAACAACCTCAAATGGTTGGTTAGAGGAGCCCTAGCTATACCAAACCTTGAAGACCTAAAGCTCAAGCCGAAGAAGGACTCCTTTGGAGGAGATCCTAACAATGCTAAGGTGACTAAAATCAAAAAATGACCTAGTTAAAGACAAAATGCAGCATTGACGGCTACCAAGCTACCATTCAAACCTAGACAAGCATCATTCTCCAATAATTAACAAAAAGACATCAAAAGGAACATAGATACCTCCTTGTGCATGTGTTAAACCAACAACTCTAGCATCACCTTAGCAAGAAGCATGAACCAAAGAAACTCCAAGAAAATGCTCCAAAACACTAGTAAAATCCTTCCTCAAGAGGTGCACATCAATCAAAGAGCCCTAGTGAGGGAAAAAATCAGACATAAAACGTTTTATCCCATGAGTTGTTATGTTAAAATGAAGTGAGGAGAAGTGTATTTATACTTTTCTCACACTCACTTTACAAAAATAAAAAAAATATCCAGGCCAACATGACTTTTAAATTGTCAATTTGAAATTATAAATGTCACCTTAAAATTAAAACAATAATAATATAAAATAATCAAATCTGTGGGTAATTTGGGGCATTTTCCCCATAATCTACCCACATGACTAAAATAGCTAAAAAAAGCATGTCGGTCCATTCGAAAGGCCAGACCGCGGAGGGGGGGGGGGGGGTCGTCATGCCCCATCTAACCCCAACAGTAGTGAAAATCCCTCAATACCCCCCCTAATCAAGCACTGCAGCCTGGCCTGGAGGACGACGTCATCATCAAGAGGAGCCCAAGGAGAGAGGGCCCTGGTGAGCTAGAGGGCCAGGAGGGTGTGGGAGGTGACCTAGAGGAGAGACATGTGCCTCAGTACTGAAAAATCTGTCACCGAATGATAAATCAAGGTCGAGGTCATGTGACCCAGTGATCCACCCCTGGAAGCCCCGAACACCAACCTCAGGGCTTCAAACCCTTTCATGAGGCAGTCAACAATGCCACTAAGCCATAGTACTTCCAAAGGAAAAACCAAAGGGTCTACTCATAACCCCTACTCAGAAAAAACTAGCTAAAAACCCCTCTTGGTCAAAAAAATGACCGCCTCTCCCTGGGGGACGTTTGCAGGTGCGCTGGTACTGGTACCACGTAACAAAGGGCCAACAGGTTGAAGCTGGATTATATATTTTGAAAGAATCTATATCTTGAACCTTGACACAGTCATGGTCTTATGTCTTTTGATATGAAATCTAGATTAAAGAAGCCATTCTCATTGTTTGTAACTTTGTTGTTTTCTATATTTAGAAAATGTGAAGTAAATATCTCAGGACTGTCATGAGACTTAATTTTTCAGGTCTATGTATGGAGGATAACCTCTACAGAAAAATGTCGGGGAGGGGATGGAATGTTGAAATATTGTAACTTCTAAGAATATTCTATTTGTACTTTATTATCCGGAGATGTTTCATTCCTCCGTCGGGACATTATTATATATCCGGAGATGTTTATTCCTCCGTTGGGATGATGTAACTACGGTTATTAGACTTCCCTAGTGGGGTCGGCCCTGAGTTAAGTGTTTAGGGGTTATTAGACTCTCCTAGGAGAAGTCGGCCCAGTTAGGGTTGAAAGTAAAGTGAAGTAAAGTATAAATAGAGGAGGTGTGTTCCTCGTTTGAACACACACTCACTCATTCACTCACTTGTGAATTGAGCATAGGAGAGAGAGAGATCTGCGAAGGAGGAGAAGGAGCTCTTGTTTGGGGATTACATCTTTGTATTTGTTGGTCATCCATATTGAGGAAGCTTTGCTGGGTTTTCTACCCCATGAGGGTTTCCCAAGATAAATCTGTGTCTATCTTGTGATTGTGTTTCTTTCAGTGATCCTTATTATGCTCTTGTTGTGAATTTTATGCTAAACTTAACATGGAAGTGGGCATTTCTTGTTTGAGCTGTGAGCTTTTTGATCCATACATATTCAGGGCTAAAAATGAAATCCTTTTTACTTTCATACAACTTTGTGCACATGCCTAGAACACATAAAGATTGTGATTTTCATTCTTTATTTTGAATAGAAATTACATTTTTTTCCGTGGATTAAAAATAGAGAGAGAGAGAGAGACGTAAAATGCGATATGACTGACCATTCCTATAGGGACACTTATTAAACATAGTTCTTGTCCTAGCCAATGTTTTAAACTTGGACTCGGCCAAGGATCAACTCAGACTCAGACACGGCCATGACTTACACTAGTTTAAATTTAATCACTCAGTTTTTTTAGAAATACATAAAATATTCAAATTTTAGTGGAAACATTTTTTTTAAGATTCTAAACCATTAGAGACAAAATATGCAAATTCTACTCATGTATATACAATGAAAGGGTAAATATATCAAAATGGCAGAAAATGCGATACATATTTAAATCAAAATACATAATCAAAGAGGCTCTAAATAGCCTATAGAGTCCAAAAACCAACATGCTATGCCTGCAAAGCTACAAAATCAACATGATCAATCATCAAACTCATCACCACTGCTAGAAATGACATGCTCAGCATCAACATCTGGCTCAGACTTCTCACCCTTGTCTGACTGTTCAGGAACATCTTCAAGCTTCAAGCTGGGCTGTAGCCTCCTCGATGAGATGCCAAATCCACTACAAACAGTCCAAGAAGACTGCCCAGCAATCTCCAAAACCTCTAACTGCTCACAGCCTGCAATTCTGCTCCAAAAGTTCCAAATGCTCACAAATGCTCAATGAAGATGGTGTGAGGCAAATTGAGGGTGGGGAGTCTCCTTATAGGCTTGAATTAGAGTTTAGTGTATTAGGGTTTTAGTAAAAATGTCAAATTTAAAAACAAAAGATCTCCTTATAGGCTTGAGTTGGAGTTTAGTGTCTTAGGGTTTTAGTAAAAATGTCATTTTCCTTCCACATGTGTGCCCCAGTCGAACCCACATCAACTTGGCTGAGTTATGTCAGACTCAGCCGAGTTAACCTGTTTGGTACCGAACTGGCCAAGTCAGACCTTGACTCGGCTGGTTCGGTACCAAACTGGTCGGCCGAGCCATTTTAAGGACCAGTTCATTACCCAGGGGGGTCAACTCGATCAACTCGGCCAAGTCCGAATCCAAGCTGATCGGTCTTTAAAACATTGGTCCTAGCTACTAATTAGGTTTACAATACATGGAAATAAATATCTTATAATGCTGGAAAGCTATCAATGGAAAAAAGTTATAACTAGAAAAGACAGACATATATATATATATATAGAGAGAGAGAGAGAGAGAGAGATCAATGTGTGTGGGGGGGTCAAATATCTATTTACCATATCATGCTGGGGAATACCCTCGGTAATACAGACAACCAAGTCAAGCTCAGCATCCATTGCTTCCAAAATAGCTGCAGCAGCAAATGGTGGTGGAACATAAATGACTGATGCATTTGCCTTGGTTTCAGCCTTTGCTTCTGCAACCGTATTAAAAACTGGAAGGCCCAAGTGTTCTGTTCCCCCTTTTTTGGGTGTAACCCCTCCAACCTATATGAGATTAAAAAAACAAAGATATGTTATCAGTAAATCATGCCTTCTTGGACCAAATTCTTAATAGAAATGAAAAACAACCAAGAAGCATGCACCTCCAAATAGTCAATACAAAATTCTACATCCAAGGATGAATCTAGACAGCAATTCAGGTAAGAAGAACCACCATCAAAAAGCATGTTTGAGAGATCACATTCAAGATTTATTCATAGCAATCAACAAGAAGTAACTAACAATAGTAACTCAAATAAAGGCATTAGAGGTACAGATGATTTCTTAATAAATAATAAAAGGCGTTTCATCACTGAATTCTCTTCCTAAGTTACCATATCTGCCTGGGTTAGATCCATGATCTGTATTTACAGGGTTTGGATCAGGATCCAGCAAGGATTCATTTCCAGATTGAAATGGCAGAGGATCCACCTGGGATCTGTTTGAGGGCTTGGAGTGTCATACAAAAAAATCAAAAACACGTTTAAAATTAAAAATTAATAATTAAAATAAGAAGAAGAAGAAAATGAGGCCCTATATCCTAACATTTGCCTCAATATTAAGCCCTTCCCCATTCTATAAAGTTATAAACCACCAATTTGCCATTTTACATTAAGTGTCTGATGTATGCAATGTATGCACTGTTTACACACACATTGTGGAAGTTACATCAAGTTCAGCAGCATAACAAGTTGATATACCAAAGACTAGTTGAGAAAAAAGTTACAAAAAAAAAAACATTTGAACATCTAGTATCACTCTTATAGCCAATGTATACATGCGTGAAGGTTATAGTTACATGCAATACATAGGACCAAACCACCTTATCTGTTATCCAATTTCCAACCAATAAAAATAGGATCTCCTATACCCTACTGCACACAGACATATTTATATAAGCTGGTGTAGCACACATGGATCATCTGTTCGCTGGAAAGGGAAGGTTATAAAAGCCAATTTTATGGCATAAAATATAAACAGGTTATTTGCCTGCTGTACATATAGATACAACTGTCCTGGAAATTCTCTTCTGATCCCTAGGATGTTCAGGACCATGCTTGGTCTATTGATGACTGGTTCTAACAAAACCATATAAAACCTCATGTCAAATGGAAAACATCCTGGCTGGGATAAGGAAAGAACTGTTGCCATATCGAATTTGGATGCTCATAATTGCAAAGGTTTCACAAGATCCCGGTGCTTCTCATTGTGCAAAACACACTCAACGCATTTCAGAAAAAAGATAAAATGTTCATGCAAAACACCCTTCCATAATACAAGTAAGCTATCTAAAATAGAAGTAGAAAATTGTAATTAATAATAAAAAGGCTGCAAATAGAATATCGGCACATACCTAAACATTAAACAATTAACAAAAACACACCACTGTCAAAGATTTCCAAAGCAACAACAAGCTGATACTTCATAGAAACCTTTACTTGTACCCGTTTTGAGAACATTCTTCAAACGTGGGTAATTGTGTGTGCATGCATGTGTGTCTTGCGTAAGTACCAAGTCAAGGGTATCTTACGGAGATTTGTATGGGCGTCGAATCAAGGGCAACCTATGTTATAAAAATTTGAACGTGTGATAAACTTGTCCTGTCATCTAAATTCCTAGCGACAACCAAGGCGAAGACCCCACTATTAAAAGTAAATGTTAATTGCAAGTAAGATATTTACATATTTTAATATTTTCCTAAATTTTCATGTGTGAGATATGCATGATGTAATCAGTCAAATAATAAATAAGTGTAACATCCAAATGGCCATGAGGATAATAAGAGAGTTATGAGTTGACAATTGGCACGGGTTTTGAGAACATTCTTCAAACATGGGTAATTGTGTGTGCATGCATGTGTATCTTGCGTAAGTACCAAGTCAAGGGTATCTTACAGAGACTTGTATGGGCGTCAAATCAAGGGCAACCTATGTTATAAAAATTTGAACGTGTGATAAACTTGTCCTGTCATCTAAATTCCTAGTGACAACCAAGGCGAAGACCCCACTATTAAAAAGTAAATGTTAATAGCAAGTAAGATATTTACATATTTTAATATTTTCCTAAATTTTCATGTGTGAGATATGCATGATGTAATCAGTCAAATAATAAATAAGTGTAACATCCAAATGGCCATGAGGATAATAGGAGAGTTATGACTTGACAATTGGCACTGGTTTTGAGAACATTCTTCAAACGTGGGTAATTGTGTGTGCATGCATGTGTATCTTGCGTAAGTACCAAGTCAAGGGTATCTTACAGAGACTTGTATGGGCATCGAATCAAGGGCAACCTATGTTATAAAAATTTGAACGTGTGATAAACTTGTCGTGTCATCTAAATTCCTAGCGACAACCAAGGCGAAGACCCCACTAATAAAAGTAAATGTTAATAGCAAGCAAGATATTTACATATTTTAATATTTTCCTAAATTTTCATGTGTGAGATATGCATGATGTAATCAGTCAAATAATAAATAAGTGTAATATCCAAATGGCCATGAGGATAATAGGAGAGTTATGACTTGACAATTGGCACTGGTTTTGAGAACATTCTTCAAACGTGGGTAATTGTGTGTGCATGCATGTGTATCTTGCGTAAGTACCAAGTCAAGGGTATCTTACGGAGATTTGTATGGGCGTTGAATCAAGGGCAACCTATGTTATAAAAATTTGAACATGTGATAAACTTGTCCTGTCATCTAAATTCCTAGCGACAACCAAGGCAAAGACCCCACTATTAAAAGTAAATGTTAATAGCAAGTAAGATATTTACATATTTTAATATTTTCCTAAATTTTCATGTGTGAGATATGCATGATGTAATCAGTCAAATAATAAATAGGTGTAACATCTAAATGGCCATGAGGATAATAGGAGAGTTATGACTTGACAATTGGCACTGGGGGAAGGAGAGAGAGAGCGTAGGTACATGTGTCACACATTCAATGCACTCCCTCCTATGTGGCCTGCCCAAGAAAAACCTTGATAGAAGCCAATGCATTTCATTTTGCATGCAGACATGCAGACCTATCATTCTATGTATGAATACTACCTTTTGGCATTTTGCGAAGGTTTCAATCCCTCACATTCACACTCTTGTTCTATGTCACACTCACACTCCATATCGTTGTTCACATCCATCAACCCTTATTAGTTCCCTTATGTTCTTTTCTTGTTCCTCAAAATGAAAGTGCATTCTAGCATTGCGGAGGGTCATAATTGTTGTTGTTGTTTGCTTATTCTGTATGCATAGGAGCACGAACGAGCATCTTTAAATGTGGCATGAATATACTGTATGATAGTTCCTAGTTGAGTGGGTGTGGGTGTGCTTGAGACAAGTTGTGACAAATATGTTGTGATTTCCTTGCATCCATGGAAGGATGGCAATATAGAGCAAAATTAGAGCAATTTGTGAACCATTTAATGATGCTCTAACCCAATGCATAAGTTGGGTAGAATGGTATCTTTGCACAAGTCATGACAAGGACAAGAACTGGAGGACCTCGAGGTATGTGAATGGGTTGAAATTTGCAATCTAAGATGACATGAACCTATACAAGATAGGTATTGTTGAGGAAGCCTTACAATTGGTGTTAAGGGTGGAATAGAAGTTAGTGCACAAAGATGATAGAAGAAATATTAGTAGAGGAAGTGGTCAAAGTTGTAAAAGGAATTCACAACCGCTTAAAAAGGATTTGCACGAACAAAAGGTTGATAAGTCACAAGTCACATGAAGATAGTGCATTGAGTAGATCAACACAGAACTTGAGGAGAACTCCAAGGTAGAGGTCGAAATGCCAATGGCTATAAGATAAGATAAGATAGATAAGATAATTTTATTAGTGTCCAACAAATGACCACAAAAGTAGGTCAACAGGACTAAAAGGATACAATCAGTATAAGTACAATGTGGGAGTGCAAATGCAACTCCTAGAAAAAGCGAGAACTATATCTATGATAAACTCAAATAAAATAAAGAAGGACATTATTAAGAGTGTGCACTACTCCCAATATGTCAGCAAAGAGGTTTCACTCTAGATAAGTAGCAATGGAATGTTGTATAGCACCATAAGCTACTTACCCATCACATGCGTATCAATGCATAACACACACCCTAAATAAATGTGTACACAACTGGACACTATCATTTAGACAATTTGATAGAAATGACAATTCAAATACTTATCTTTGTTTGTTTGGTAGGATCTCCTTTGATCCTAGTCTTCTTGCAGGGATTACTAGAATGTATGATGCTGAGCTCTACTTCATCATCGGAGTTAGTGAAACTTTCTGAGGGGAGTCCTTTTCTTCTAAACTGGAGATAGTCTTCTTCTGTCCTGTCATGTGCTTTGAAGAACCACTATCACAGGACATATTCTTCGATTTCTTCCTTTGCATGCTTCCTAGGAGGTTCTTCATCCTGTTCTTCTTCATCTTCATCTTCATCTAGGTGTGCATGATGTCTTTTGTTGTTCTTCCTCTTCTTGTATTCTTCTTTCTTCAATGGACAATTTCTGGCAATGTGTCCTAGCTTGTTACAATTGAAACATTGAATGTTGGAGTAGTTTCTTCTTGTATTGTTTCCTCTTGTCCTTTGGAACTTCTTGGGAGGTTGAGACTCCTTGTGGCTTTCCTTCTTCAAGTTAGATTGACTTCTTCCTCTCTTGGTATGGGTGGCTAGGGCTTGATCATCTTCTTTAAGTAGAGCTTCTCTATTGGCTACTCTAGCCTCCCCTTGGATGCAATCTTCCCATACAATGTCGAATTTCATGCTTTCCTTTCTCACACACACAGTCTGGATGAATGAATCCCAAGGTCTAGTGAGACTATTGAGAGCAATCATAACTAGCTCATCTTCATCAAGGGAATCTCCAATGGCTTCTAGTTGCTCATTGAACTGGGAGACCCTTGTGAAGTAGTCTTGGAAGGATTCTCCTTGGTACATCTTGGTACTCTTTAATTGAGCTCTCAAATTCATCTTCCTATTGATGTTCCTTCCTTCATACATTCTGGCTAGGGCATCATACATCTCCTTCGGGGTCTTCTTGGATGACACTTGAGGAATCAAGTGATCTTTGATAGAATCAACAATGATCCTCTTTGCCCTAATCAGGTCCTTCTTGTGCTTCTCCTTAGCTTCATCCTCTTCAGGTTCTGCAACTTCTTTATCGATATATTTGGCAAGATCATTCTCTTCAAGAATAAGGCCAATCCTATATTTCCATGCTCGGAAATTCTCTATGCCTTCTAGCTTATCCTCAAGCTTAGTGCTTGGGGCCATCTTATCCAGGAGGTCACCAAAAAATGAAATTTCTCAAAATGCAAAATTGACCTTACCAAGAGATGTGCTTGACTTGAGGCGAATTGATTGGTACACTTGGTTTCTGGAGATTCTAAATTTTCACCTCTCAAAATTGACTTGCGAAATTCTGATCTGCAGTTTCTACAGTTTTCTTGTTTTCTAGTTTTTATGGTCCAAAGTCAAACTAGGGTTTAACTTTCCCGGAGATCTACCCACTCAAAAACTTCAATCTTGGTATCCAAATTTCGCTCTTGGAGAGGCACATCTTTCTATACTAGTAGCACTCAAAAATTCCACTTCTGTGAAAAGCCCTAAATTTTCACTTCTAGAGAGAGAGAGAGAGTTTTACCTTGTGAAAAGTTGTCCTATTCAGGCTAGCTCTGAAACCATGTTAAGACTCAATATGCTAAGATAGATAACATCAGTATTCAATTCAATTTCACAACAATAGCATATACAAGATCACTGAAAGAAACACAATCACAAGATAGACACAGATTTATCCTGGGAAACCCTCTAGGGGAAGAAAACCCAGCAAAACTTCCTCAATATAGATGATCAAAAGTACAAAGACAAAACCCCAAACAAGTGCTCCTTCTCCTTGCAAATCTCTCTCTCTCTCTCTCTCTCTCTCTCTCTCTCTCTCTCTCTCTCTTATGCAAATTACACAGGTGAGTGTGTGTCCAAATGATGAGCACATCACTCCTATTTATACTTTTATCTTCCACTCGACTTTTTCACTAACTAGGTCGGCCCCAACAAACTTAACTAGGTCGACTTACCTAGGAAGACTCAAAACAATATAATATTACTTTCTGAAGGGATCTATCAACCCGACTTACAAAGGAGGTTTTACCTCATGACTATGATGACCAAATACAATAATAACATCCCGACGAAGGAATAAAATATCTCCGAATAAATTACAATAATAAAATACAATAGAATATTCTTCGAAGTTACAATATTTCAACACCTCCGTGCCTGAATTGATCTGGGGTCAAAAGCAGTGCCATTATCCGTCTGTCTATTGGTGCCCCGAGAAGAAGGAAGCACTGGAAAAAATAAAGTAATCCGTTGAGTGGAGGTTGGTCCAGCCTATGAATGTCGTTCAAGGATGAGGGAGCAATGTCGGAGGGCCTCTTGTAAGGATAAGGCCAAACATCGTTGATCGGATACTTGAAGAAACCGGTCAGAGTCTGAAGCTCCCTAACATGAATTTCGTAGTAAATAGGACAACGAAAAATGAAGTGCTCCTCGATCTCAATCTCTCAATGGTGAAAAAACTAGTAGATCCTGTATGATCGATCAATCTGGTGATTCGTCTCCACCATGAGACGAAGAGAACCCACCCTAAGATGACCTAAAGGAATACAAAGACCATGTGCTCAATGGCAGAGTGTGTAATGTGATAGAAGAATGAGACCGTTCCTTTGTAACCCGCCCTAAAGGTTGATCATGGTGACCTGCACAAACTGCCTATAAATGTCGTCTCAAGTGATTTTGTTCAGTCCATGCCTGGTAGGTAAGAGCTAAGTCACTTGGTTCGAATTCGTGTTCGAGTTCGACAACCTTGAAATTCGACAAAAAATCGGCAATGGAAATTTTGGTGATAAAATTCGGCATTAAATTCGAGAGTATAAATTTGAAAATAAAAAAATATATATGAATTTTTTTAATAGAATTCAATATCCTAATTAAAAACATGATAAAAATGAAAATAAAAAAATTAATATATCATTTGCTAAGGCACTTTAACTATAAGATAAAAATAATAATAAATGTGTATACATTTATTATATGTAACATGATCTATTTAATAATATTTTATTTGTAAAAACACTTTATATTTTAAAAAACCATATCAACATTAATCATAAATTATTAAACATTTATTTCAATTACGAGTCATGTGCCGAGTAAGATGTGCACGGGGGGCGAGTGGTTCGACAATCGAGACTGGAGATCTAGGGCAGGGTGGTTCGACAGCGAAGACTAAAGAGCGAGGGCCGTTGCGCGAGCAACAATGGAGGCACGCAGACTGGAGGACGAGGGCGAGGTGCGCCGCGTGAGCAATACTGGAGGCGTGCAGCACAAGAAAAAGAGTCCAAGTCTTGGGTCTTGAGTTCGATAATGGAGGCAGCGTCCACGATGACACTGGTGCAATCTTTAGTTATTCAACAGAACTGGAACGCAGGCGGCTAAAATCCTCGGGCGCCAGCAATGAGCTAGGGTTTACAAATTCGTTCGAATTTCAACAATTAAATTCGACACTCCCTGACATTCGTCGATTTTCAAATTTTAACCTTCAAATCCACCGAATTCGGTGACTTAGGGTAAGAGACAGACAGCCACGTCTAGGGAATACCTAAATGGAGAAAGTCGATCCATCGCAATACAAACAAATGTCAAAACATCCACAACCCCCGCATGAATGTAGCAACTTTAACAACAATGAAATGAGGCGAGAATTTGATGTTTTGAAAAGTGAAGATCACATAAGCATAGCAAGAAACATTAGAAGAGGACAAGTTGTTGAGGAAAAATGTCTTATGAACTACGTGTAAATATGGAGGCAATGTCGTAAGACCATGATTGATTCTAATAGTACAGATAATATGGTAAAAATGGAAATAGTAGAGAAACTAGGATTGGCACTTTAAAACCATCCCCAACTTGATAAGCTATTTTGGTTTCAGAAAGGTTTTGAGGTGACCCTGACTGACCAATGTAAGGTGTTTTTCACATTGGTGAATACATGTTACACCTCAAATTGTATGAGGTTTCACATTGACCTTTTAAGCTGGTAGCTTGGAGCATCTTGATGGACTTGGGGAATACACATATTCATGTAGCTTCTTCTCTTCTTCAGGATGGATGTTTGATTAAAATCTATGGTGGAGGATGGTCATTTCTCTATGGTGGATGGTCAAGGTGATGGTATTTCTATGGTTGGATGCTTCTTTCATGCAATTACTTCATATTGGTGCTTCCTAGCGACTATATGTGATGATGTTGTATTGTTGGTGTCACTAGGAAGGGGGTGCTAGATTTTGTTGTAACATTTTGGCATTGTTGTTGAGGATAAACTTTGTTTTCCCAAAAAAAATATAGAATAGCTAAATTGTATGATGAAAGTACTTTCGTGTAGATAATTTTCTCATCTCAGCACTTGGTGGTTTGTTGCTTTGGAGGTGAGGACAGCTAACAAATACTTGAAGAACTTACCTTCATGACTCCACATTTCAAATTTTGGTGAGGTACATTGTATGTGTGCATTCTCAGATTTCAGTTGTTTATATTGAAGAAGTATGGGTGATATGGATCCAGATTTATATGCTGCATTTGATTTTTATTAACTATAAAAATCACAAGCTCTCATCCTGGGATAATGGCCTTCCTGAGGAATATACAAACCTTGCTAAATAGCCTAGCCTATCACCTGGTTGCTACCTTCTCTACTGCCCCTTTGCTTTGTTCCTTGACCCCTGCCATCACACTTCGATGGAAGTCCTTTTCCACCCACTCAATGAGATCTCACTCACTCTGTGTGACTATTGTACCGTCTCTCACCTAAGCTGACTTTTATAACATTACAGTATGCAAATACCTAGGGCCAATACCATGGACTACCAAATACCATGGGCCCTTTACTTTACATAAAGTAATAACAAAAGTACATTCACTATCATAGTTCACTTAATTAAAGTGAAATTCCTAAGCCTGAGAGATCTTATGGACGACTCCTACATGCCAGACACTTGGCCTATGCAAAAGTACTTGTCCGATGCTACAGAAATCAACACTCCCTCTTAGCAAGGAAGGTCCTTCTCTAAGAGCCACCTGAAATTGGTTCTCCCTCTGACACCGACACATTGTCGCACACATCATCCTGCACACCGACATCCCTCCAACCCTATTGGTCAGCTGCTCCCTAATCACTAGAAGTCAAGGAATCGATGACGCTGCACATCAATGCCATGAAGTTTTGAAACTTTGTCAAAGGCCTACTCTCCCTTAATGTGCCCCTAGGAGCTTGTTCCTGCTCCTAAGCATCCATCAATGTCATCTCGTACTAACTAGGTCTACTAGCAAAACTAGAAGGGGCTAACTCCCTTTTCCCTGTTGAAGGTTTACTCCACATAGTAGAAGTCTGTGAACTCTGCTCACCCTTCGAAATCTTCTACTCCTTGACCTCTGCTACGGACATCGATCCTTGATCCAAGATCCCCTTGGATCCACATACAAGTTGACCCAGCAACCTATATAACTTACCCTGTCTAACACCAAGCACCACCGCTAAATCCTAAGTGGCACCCTCTGAACGTATGAGCACCTGTCCATCCTGGAACATAACCCCATACCCTTGGTCCTACAAAGTTGAGACTGAGAGCAAGTCATCTTCAGCTCTGGAACATGCATCACTCCTACCACCTTCAAAGATCCTCTTAACTCTAGCTAGAATAACACTGTTCCAACCCCCTTTATTGCATGTATGGTGTGGACCCCACAAGTCGCATGGTAGTTTGCGTATGTCTCTGAAACATTAATAAACACATCCCTCATTCTCATCAAATGGCTAGAAGCATCATTGTCCACTGAAAAAAGAAATATTACCAACTCCTGCAGCTCAAATATGTTGCTCATATCTAACCGTTGCTACCCTGCCAGCTTCTCTTCTCCTTTGGACGGAACTTCATGTTATCCTTTGATCTCTAGATGAAAGTCTTTCTTCACCCATCTGAGATCATCATGATGGATGCCTGGACCCTACTGCTTGCTGCCCAAATTCGCAACCTTACTACCTAAATCTGCAGCCTATTGTTGCCTGGACATTTTCTAGGCTACCCGAGCCCTTCTGGGAGTTGCTTGAACCCTTTTGATCATTGCCCAGCCACTGACTGGGTTGCCCAAACCTTCCTAGGCACTGCCCAAAATTATTTGGGTTGCCCGATGGCTCTATTGGCCTGCCCAAACCCTTCTGGGTTGCCCGACAATCTGCCTGAAAATTTCCTTGGGTTGTCGAAAGTTGCACTGCTTACCTGGCAGTTGCCCTACCCTGCAGTGGTTGTGCTTTTCTGCCCTGGGGATCCCTTGGAAACTCGCAATTGGCCCAACGGCTCATGGCAGCTCCACGTTGTCCCTCTGTCGACTGCTACTCCTCTGGTGGCACTGCCTGTGTCGGCCTCTTCCTAACTCTATTGATGGCCTACTTCTGCGCTGACCCACAAGCCCTTGACCTACCTCATGATGGTCAAGCGCCAGAGTGGCCTCCTTGACCAAATTGGTTAGATGGGTATCAATAGATCTATTATGGTTGGTTTTCCCCTTTGGGGTTTTCTAGGGTAATCTTGGCGTTATTGTGATTATTGCTATGTGGTTTAATTGCTAGTATTATTATTTTATTTCTCGTGGGTTTTGCTTGTGTTAATTTTAATATGGTATCAGAGCCGGTTAACCTGGACTCTACATCGAGCGTCGTTTGACCTAAGGGAGCCATGTTGTTGCTTATGCCTAGTTTGTGGCAACGCCCATATCTCATAACGTCGTAGGTGAGAAAATAGTTCATGGCAGCATCAGTTACGGTGAAATGTATGTGGAGGACGAACATGGCAAGGCATGTGTGAGAAATGTGGATCAAAGAAGCAATCTTCCCAAATTTTGGATGTAATAGCAATAAAAAAAAGTATTATAATGGAGTTCAAAATTGTATTACATGTACATTGTAAATGGGCATATGACTATAAGACTTGGTTAGGCATGCATACCCCTAGAAAATTACAATAAAGTCTAGACATAGACCTAGGTGATAAGGGGCATGTTGTCCCGGATACCGTGGATATAAACTTTGATTGGGTAGGTTCCCACTTAATTCCCCCAAGTCAAGTTTAAAGGGGAGAATGTTGGATTAAACTTGACTCAATGAAAGAGTCAATGAGTAAAACCCATTTTAAGTCACGACAAAGTTTTTTGGGCACATAGTTTTGGTGGCCCATGGTATTGTGCCCATAGTATTTGCATGTAATGAAGCCTTTAAAAAGGCTTGAGATACTCCATTGTAAACTGCCTGGAGGTGAGTGGCAGCTAGCTCAATTGGCCAGCTTGGCCTGGTTTTGGTCAAGGTTAGTAATAGATCTATTATTAGTATTGGTTTTTACCTTTGGGGTTTTCTAGGGTAATATTGGTGTTATTGTGATTATTGCTATGTGGTTTAATTGCTTGTATTATTATTTTATTTCTCTTGTGGGTTTTGCTTGTGTTAATTTTAATATTTTTTTTATTTTTTTGCTCGTAATCCACCGTCGACAACAATTTCCTGCGGATAGCAACCTCAGCCTCGACATCGGCTCTGATACCATGTTGATTTTTAGAGCTCATATCTGGTTATTAGTCCCGAATAATTTACTAAAAATTATTAACTAAAACACACTGAGTTCACAACAAATCACTCAGCGGAAATAATCAAGAAATCACACATCTAACACTCAGATTTACCCTGGAAAATCCCAACTTAGGAAAAACCAACAACAGATGATTTTTATTAACTATAAAAATCACGAGCTCTCGTCCTAGGATAATGGCCCACTTAAGGAATATACAAACCTAGCAAGAGAACCTAGCCTATCACCTAGCTGCTAATTTCTCTGTTGCCCCTTTACTCTATTCCTCGGCCCCTTCCCTCACACATGGATGGAAGTCCTTCTCCACCCACTCAATGAGATCTCACTCACTCTGTGTGACTGTTGTATGTTAGTATTCAACATTTTCTAGTGAACAATGTGCAGTATTATATACAGAGCCCCAATCCTTTTCACAATGAAATTCATTATCACACTAGAAATATCGATGTAGTTTCTTTACAGGAGACTGCATAGTTAGATTCTATATATTTTTAAATTTTAAGAATAAGAAGCCAATAAAAAAGAAGAAAATGGAGTTAACTTGAAGAACTTATCCAACAAGTACCATGGCACTAGAAATTCAAAGCTGAAAATTTGCTTGCACATCTATGAATTGTCTACATGAACTTACATCCAATGCTTTCAACATGTAGCAAGTGCATCTAGCACAACATATTTAAATAATTGTTACAGATGAAGGGGAAAGCAAATAAAACTGTTTTGATACCAAACATGTTCTAGTGTTTGACTGGTAATGGCAGTCACTATAGTAGAGGAGTGATGAGGACTGTGAGTAGAATAGAAGAGGGGCGTAATAGTTACAGTACTTATTTTGAGCAAAACCCTTTGTTTATGAAACACCATCATGCAATATCAGATTGCGGGAAGGTAACAATTTATCAAATGCTAAAACAACGATAGGAAATTACTGCTCTAATACAAATTGTCATGGCATCAGTGGCTTAACAATTTCAAGCACGTAAAATAATCAGGGATCAAACAACTAAATGCCGAAACCATGTCATACAATAGAGAAAGGAGTTGAAATATCACAAATTATGGAGCCAAAACAAACCCAAGAATTGTTAAAGATGTAATGCCCATTTTTAGTCAGGCGCCCTAATCCACCAGAATAAGAAGTATGGTTAAATTTAGATGCAAGTGATAATTCATAACTTTAAAGAGGGAAAAGCAACTTTGGATTGACCTATGTTTTGGCTTGAGGGCAATCTAGCCTCCCTCATCTGTCCAGTTTTGGAACAAATTTTGTACTACAAATATGGATCCCTATGCAATGGGAAATTATTGGACTTTAGTGTGAAAATCATCACTTATCTTCACAAGCTTGTGTACCCTAAAAAACCAACATGGTATGAGAGCTTTGACCATTACTAAGAAGAAGCCTAAGGAGTGGGGAAATGCAGACACGGAGTGGAGAGCACGAATCCTTGGAAGACAAAGATTGCAGCTGAGGCAAAGAAGCACCAAAAATGCTTCGAGAAATCGCCAACTTTTGAAAAAGTGAAGAAATCGATTTGGACGTTTAGACATTGTTATCTAGAAGAAAAGTAGCTCCCCAATTCGTTAAACTGTTCCATATGTTGCAGCAGAGGTCGAGGGCTGCTATAAATAATTATAAAATCTAAGTTGGGAGATTGTCACTAGGAAAACCGCCACTGGTCAGTTGAAGGAGAAAGCATCAATTTGGAGAGGTCATGCTGTGAAGATGACTATCTGTGATAACAAAATTTCGTTATCAGTCGTCTATGTTTACACATGGAAGTAATGTAAGAATAAATAATTGATAAATAACGAAGAATGTATATACATAAGTATATAAATAGAAACAGGTTAAAAGTGAGGGGGCACGACCATTTATAACTGATTAGTCGTATAGCATGCCTCCCCTAAGCGATGTGACCTTAATTTACAGGTAAATCACAGAGTATTCCATTCATCAGGGATGAGGCTGGGTGCAAGTCCCAGGTGAATTTGGCCAAATAAATATACAACTCTTGGACCTGACACCTAAACCGAAGGCAATCCGTGTTATAAGATGTCGCCCCCAACCTCAGGGACTGCTTGAGTGTTCTATCCATGTTTGTCTCTGAATCCTTTGTACAGTTTCTACAATACAATTCCATTGCAAGGCTATTTTACTGGTCACATAAAGATAACAATATGCTGATCATTTGAAAGAAAAGCCTCTGGAAAATTTTACTGACCAAAATAGAATCCGGAAGACGATATAGCTTCGCAGATTGTGAAACTAGCATTGGCAGCTTGTAAAAGGACAATACTGTTTCTGATCTTGCAAAAGAAAGAAGGGCTCGCTCTTTGAAATCAGATCCTTGTAATGGAGATCACTGGTTCGATTCCCAGGGAGTCGAGGACTCGGAGGGCATATTTAAAGACAACGATCGACACCCAATACAGAAATAAATACAAAAAGCATGCCGAGAGAAAATGCAGTTAAGATATCTATACATACCATTTTTGTTCCATATTCGATGGCTTGTTCTGTGTGAAAAGTGCCATTTTTGCCAGTGATGCCCTGACAAATAACACGGGTATTCTTGTCAATGAACACCGGCGGGACAGTAGAGCTGGCGAAATATCTGGCATTGGAGGGGCCGAGGCCGCGCCTAGCTATTCTGGAGATCAAAGCCATCGTATTCCTCGCCTGCCCCATGATATTCTCCCAGGCTTCGTCTTCCTCTCCTAAGGTAAAAACCGACCCCCTACGAACAAAATAGTCAGGCCGGAGATTGATTTGCTTTAACACTCAATGCGGAAATTAAGTCTTTATAAGTATGGAGGACGGACCCATGGGAAAGAGAAGGTCGTGGAACATCCTCCGATCGAAGGGTTGGACCTTTCCCTAGGTCGCCAATGACTTCATGCTAACTCACCACCTTCTTTCCTACGCTATGTTTTTTTAAGCAATAATCAAGTTTCGTTGCTTGTTATTATTTGAAAAATAGTGGAAATTAAAAGTTTTGCTTTTACAAGCTTCCATATTCTTTGTAAGGCAAAACATTATTAACCAATTTGGATTTCCATGGGCTTTCTCGAATGCTTTGGTGTAGCTACAAAGGCTCTAGGAGGTAAGGGTTGAACTCATCACGTGAGGAGGTGATTGCTTATATGTACACATCACAAACATAGGTCTATTTCCATGTTCTTCTTAAGGTTGACATTATTGATTAAGTTTTAATTTTGTGGGCATGCCTTAACTTAGTGATTGGAGTCCTTGGAGGTAGGGGTTGAACTTATGGCATTAAAAGATTATTGTCTATGTGTTCATATCACAAACCCAAAGCATACCTTGATGTTCTCCTTAAAGACAACCAAAGTTTTTATCAAGTTGCCTTTGAATGGCTAAATTATAACACTTTCAATGCAAACCCTCGAGCTCAAACTTCCCAAAGACATTGTTACATATATACGAGCAATGAGAGATACCATAATTGAGCCCAGGTGGAAATATCGACTCCCTTAAGGTTGCACAAAGGAAACATATCTTATGTATAAGGTCATACAGAAGTCATAAGCAAAATTAGCATAATCGATACCCTAAATCGTGCCATCTAAATCAAAGGTACACCCATTGCCTTAACAAAAGGTCATTTACCAATCGAGGGGAAAAAAATAATAATAATATAAACTTACCTAAAGCTTCTTTGTGAGATTAGCTCATGTTCATATAAACCCCAGCCTAATATTTGTTATTAGGCCTCGATATTTACAACAATCAAGTATACGAAGGCTAGTGATCAATTATAATCATGCATATAGAGAATTAGAGATCAATGAGGTGAATTTGAGAGCCTACCTCAATTGGTCTTTCGCTCATATTACACATTTAACGTTGGCAACAATAATAGAGTCAATGTGCAACATGCATGCTATACATAGAGTTTGGCAAATACTAACCAATCATCTTGAAATAAACCATACGCCAACATAATTTATTTTAAGGCATCGTTTTATGATCGAACACAATTTTAAAAAAAAAAACCACACAAGAATGTTGCAAACTAGGCCTCGCCTCATCTCCTAAGCGCAGCCTAGCCTTTTAGGGGGTTCAATTGCATGCTCCTCACCTACTCATTCTACGTAAGAGTTATGGCTCACTTTCAACATGATTTTCCTCTGTGGTGTGGCACTCAATTTTTGCCCTATATGAGTTGCCATGGTGGTGCAAGGAAATACACAATGGGCCCTCCTCCTATGTTGTGCATGGGAGGAATCTATATGTGCTCTACAACTTTGTGTTGGCATGCATTGGGAACATGCAAAACATTTTGCATGAAAGAAATGGAAACATGGGGTTCATTCAAACAAAAATGAAACAATAAATTAATATACTCATCCCCATTATGATTTGAGTATATTTATAGGAAATACATGTATGTGCTTGAGTGTTGCTCTCCGCCAAAACTCATCTCTCATAGTCCATGGTCTTCTTCACATCGTTGCTCTCAATTTTTTGCTTCGTGTCATTTTTATTCCTTCATCTTCGAGCTCTCCAATGTTGGACATGTGTTGTACTCTTTGTAGGTTCCCAAAGCAAAGGGAGTTCAGGGAATCTGGGGAACCAACTGTCCCCCCTAGAGAAAATTTGGGTCTATTTCTACTTTTGGTATGTTTTGAGCTTTTTTCAATGGTTTTTTGGTCCATTGTAAACTAATTATGGTTAAGGAATTAGGATTGTAATCTAATATGGGTTAATGGATTAGGGTTTTGGATGCTATAATATTTTATTGTAAACAAAAAAGAAAATATAATGAGATACAGAGTGAAGAAACTTTCAAGTAGGTTGGTTTTCCTGATTTTGGGTTTCTAGGGTAAATCTTTGCATATTGTGTGTGAGCCATTGTTAATTCTTTTGTTTTAGATTAAGTTTGTTATTACTTTTCTTTGAAAAGATTATCAAACTCTTCATCCAACTCTTGCTCAAACTTTTGTCATGTTCTATTCTCCATAACCTACAGCTCCTTTTGTAGTCTCGACAATCTTGGTCCCCCACTTCTTAAAACAAAAAAATTGAATTTCCAACCCAAACTAATTCTTGAGTAACCTATTTATAATATGAATTGTAGATGTCATATAATTCTCATCCGCAATTAACAAAAGTAACAATTGCTTCCGTTATTCACCTTCCTTGTGCATCAGTTCCCCTACCTTGTGTGTCACGTCATTTACGTTGCACTCCTTAAATTCCTTCAATTTCCACAATTGATTCCTTGGACATGTAAACTTTAACTTGTTTTTATTTTCCATGGAAAAAAATTCGCAATTTTATTTATAGATAAATTACATTTTACAGTGGCTTATTGAGTTGATCTGAATAGGAATCAAGAAAAATATAGTTGTTAAGAAATAGATATGATGTGTTAACCATCACACATAACATCTCAAAAAAGGTATTTCTCGTGACCAAATAAATTGATATAAAAACAAATACTATGTATTAACCCTCACACATAACATCTCAAACGTAAAAACCTCATGACCGTAATAATCCATATAGCCCATAAAATACCAAGGCTAGTTAGTCCATAAAAAGTCTTATAGTCCCCAAAAAACCAACACTAAAATAAATTACAACCATCCAGTATAAAGAGATAATAAGTAAAGAAATGTATGGAGAGTCACATAACAACAAAAATTGTTCTATAAAACTAAACTGATAAACTTCCACCAACCAAACCTCGAGGATCAAAAGGGCTTGGATCAAACTCTATCTAAATGTCTGAAGACTAATACCATCTATGCCATGTACCAAGAGCAAGAAGTAGACACTCCTTTGATAGTGAATCGACAATTGAATTCCTTTCTCTGTATAGGTGATGAAAAGAGATGTCTTGGAAAGTACCTGCAACTGCCATTTGATCATCATATAAAGGCCTTGGAAACATATTATGAATATATTTTTTCTTCTTCATCCACTCGATAACAAGTAAAGAATCACCCAAAATATGAATTTTTTGAATGCTCAATTGATCAGTTGCCAATTTGAGGATAAGTTGTAATGCCAAAAGTTTAGCTCTGTTATTTGTGATAAGCCTAATCCTGCTTTGAAACTGTGAAAATCATATTCCTTGAGATAAAGTAACCCCCAACCCCTCCATTTTGAGGATTTCCTTGAGCTGCACCATCAAAATAAGCCCAAGGCACAAATTTATCAATAACTTTAGGAATACTAAATCTGCTTTTCATGACACCTCCATCTTGATTTTAAGATTTTAAGATAGGCATGTTATTCATAGTGCAGACCTTGGAAGACATGATTTGATCTTCAAATAATTTGTCATTGCACATCAGCCAAATACCCCAGGAAACAATAAGAGGGAGAGATTTATAGTCCTTGTAAAGAGGATTTGAGATCAAGGAGAATAAAGTATATTCAATACTTACATCATCCCAACATAAAACACCCCTAGTTAAGTGACTAATCTCCTTCCACACATCACCAGTAAAAGGACAACTAATAAGCAGATGTCTGACATATTCATGAAAGATCTTACAGAGAGGACATCTGCTAGGACCCTGCCAATTCCTTCGCTACATAAAATCCCATGTTGGAATAGAATTATTGATGGTAGACCACATAAAAAATTATTTTTAAGAGGGAATTTGAACTTCCATATGCCTTTATACCACCATTTTATATGGAAAGGCCCCTCTTCTTCCCTTAAAACCTTATATACCAACTTTAGAAGATATGCACCACCGACATGATTCTTTGACCAGACAAGTTCATCCTCAATATCCCTAATTCTAACATTGTTGTGAGATAAAAGAAGAATTATAATTTTCCCAAAGAAACCGATCCTCTTCTTCAAAACCTAGGAAATCATCACTAATCCATTCTTTAGACATGAAGTACGATCCTCGCCAAATCTGCTACTTGATTTAGAGTATAAAAGCCTTGTGATCTGAAGTTTTCAACCATATGAAAGGGTAAAATGTGTTGAGCTTCATAGCCCACCCAAGGATCCTGCCCAGGCCTGAAATTTACACTAAATCCCTCCTTCCACATCAACCAATCACCAATGAGAGGAAAATAAGTAACTATAGCCTTCCAAACTACAAAGGCATTTTTAAGGCATTTTAAGGCATTTATTAGGCAATCAAAACCACTCTAGCACAAGAAGAGGGTTGATTTATTTTTCTCTTACAACTCTTTTTTTTAACAAGAACGGCTAAAAATATTTATATTAAAAAGAGGGTTGTTGGGTTTCCCCATGCAACAAAGTTACAATGGTTTCCCGAAGGTCATTTTTCCATATTGAGAGACCTTATAGTTATGTTCATCCTTCTTCTGCTTGACAACTTTCCTAATAGACTTTTCAATACAAAATGATGCCCACAAAATTCATGCTAGCTTTGGGCTTTCCCTATACATATTCACTTATGTGCATGTCACTGGATAAACTGCTACAAAATCGAGACTTATAACTAAAATAAACAAACTATTCTAGGATTTATGACCACTATTCTAGACATCGATTGCAAAACCTAGGTTCCAATGGTCTTCCAACCTCAAGTTTCGGTTTTGGCTACAGTTGCTAGTAGGGCGCAAACTTGGAGTCTGCCTCCTGGAGTGGGATAGACAGAAGGAAATTATCCGCTATTGGATTAGGCCACATCTCTAAAGCATTGAGATGGATATGCAGGTAGTCCAACTTAGATTCCAGAGCATTGATTGTTTTCTCCATTTTAACATTTTTTGCTTTCTCCTAAGCCAATTCTTCTACCAGGTCCTGGTTCCTCGTATGAGCCTCCTCTTCCTACTGCTCCCTATTGTCCTTGTGCTCCTCCAGGCGCCTTCCAGCATGCGCAAATCTTGATCAAACTCTCCAACCATTCTTCCATGTTGGTCACTTTGGTTTTATCTTCAATTTCCTGGAGATATTGGCAAATACATGTTCCTCAGAAATGATGTTCCTTGGACCTTGGCATGGTGAGGAGCGTATTCCTTCTTACCATCACCTTTTGCAAGACTAATATCCAATTGCCAATTTCTTAGGATGAGCAGAGACTTAAGCCTGTTGAGCGGAAAGCATGCCCATTCCATCGGCTTTATATCCTCGACCTTCCATTATGAGACATGATTCCAATCTATTATGGATTGTCCTTCTGATGTCCTTTTGCATCCTTCCCTTATCAAATTTAAATGTGGGCTAAGATTTCGAAGAGATGTCCCTCGTGCGGGATTTATTGCCATAAATTTTCACTCTTATTACCATAATTTCCATTAATAGCGTGCTGACACCAAGAAGGTTTCGAAAGTACCACATGTCCCTTTCATCAAGGCCAATTTTCATGGGATTGGGTCCCACCTGATTTATTGAGAGTTTATCAATAGTTGATTTTCCTTTAACATGACTGTTGTATTAGCCTCTGAATCGACATCTTTATTAAGTTCTCTTAGTATGTTCCACTGTAGTATCCCTTTTTAATAATTTGGGAAAATTGCAATTTTTGGTCAAATTCGAACCTTGGACTAGTGATGACTCAAGTGCTTCCAAATGACTCCTAAGGATTTCGAATTGGGTATGAGAGTGTTTGAAGGGTATTAGGACATAAAAATGAATCTAATGGGTGCTTAGACACTATCAAAATACTTATGCAACCTTCATTTGAATTCAGGAGAAAAATGGGAAATTTACTAGTAGTTTCAATGTTCAAATCCCCAAGGGTAGGGGTCACTAATGGCTTCCCAAATGCAGTACGACCCTCCCAAATTTCATAACAGAGACACGGATTAGTCATATGACTTCAATGGGAACCCAAATGCATCATTAATCAGTTCCTAAAGGCTGCTTCAACTTCCATAAAACAGAGATTTGTAAACATGTCATTACATAAGGGGGAATGTGAGAAAAATGCTATAACTTGCTATGAAATTTGAGATAAATGTCCCAAGGACCTGCATAAGGTATATGAGACTTCTTCAATACATTAATGGCTCTCCAAACAACACTTAAAACCACGGATATTGACTGAAACAATTCGATACCAAACAACTTCAACTCTTACAACAAGATATGTGGGAAAATGACACCATTCATACATAGTTTGGCATTTACACATAGTTTCACTTGGATATTCGACCTGAGGTTCGTATGAGCATCAAATACAGAGTGTATACATCATATTACAAATAAATGGGGCCCCTTGGACTTCCCCAAAGAGATCAGCATCTCACCATGTGCGCCCTTCCTCCAAGAGCAAGAATATAGAGAGAAAAGTGAGAGAGATGTGGGAACAAGTTGAGGGAGAAATGGTCACGAGCATCCCTGTAGCTTCAACTTGTAAACAAATGTCTTCATAAAGATCCAATGAAAGGTCTGAATGGCCTCTCCAATTTCCAAGTAGGATGGGAATCTTGCACCCTCCAAAGAAGGATACACATCCACCTTGCATGGACAAGCTATGCTCTCCAATTTTTCCAAATGAGAAATGATCAAAAGTTGGTCTCCTTATTTATTATTGTCTTTTATTAGCCTCCCAAGACATCCATGGCTCAAATTCCCTCCAAGAGATTCATCCCAACTCGAATTAGGGAGAGATTCCCATGAGTGCCACTTGTCCAACAATTCCTAGTCTTCCTCTTCCATCCATTCGAATGGGGGGAATCTTGGCTACCATAACTCCCTTGTGAGCCCTCTTGGAGGCTATTATTATCCCTAACATGTCATATAGGTCAGAAGTCAGCAATCAGTTATGATCCTTGTCATAAGTGTAATAGAATATTCATCATGGTTGTCATAGAAGCCAGGGAATCTAGCCCAAGTGTCACAATACCTCTAAGACGCCTCTTCCTCTTCCATGGGAGTTATTCTTTCACTCAAATTCGACCCTCATTGAGTCATGCCAAGTATAATGACTCTCCAACTCCCCCAATAACGTTAGACTCAACCTTGGATTCGAATGGGTGAGGATAGGATGTCATGTGGCATGGAGAATCTTGCCTTGTGCGGGTCCCACACCACCTATGCGCCCTCATGGCCAAGTGCCACTTCATTTTCTTATTATTAATATTTATTTATCCCCTTTTAATATATATTTTTCAATCTAATGTCCATTTGAGGTCTTATAGCTCCCTTATTCCAAATCTAAATGTTTCCACCCCAACCTAGGGAACTAGTAGATTGGTGGAATTTTCCTTTCATGTAATTTATTTGGATGGGGACATTACATCCACCAATGGGTCCGGTTGAAGTGTTGAGTTTCATTTTTTATTCTCTCTACTTGCCTTCGAAGACTAATATTTCTTGCTTGCTTGTTTGTTGTTAAGTAGTTGATGGTTAAGGCAAAGTCTCCTAGATTTGAGAGGGTGGAGATACCCGCGTTCTTGGCGAATCTATACCCTTACCATAATGCGTAGGCTTCCACTTGGTTGTTTGTCTTTTTTCCAAGCCCTGAAGCAAATGTAAGAACAATTTATCCCTCGGGATCAAAGATCACCCCTCCTACTCTTGTCGTCCCTTTCTCTTACAACATTGAACCAAAGCCCCTCACCTTTTAAAACTCTCCATACATTTTTTGCTACAAGAGATTTTGCAAATATGTGAAGATTCTTGATCCCCCATCCCCTTATTAAATTCTTTAGAAAGAGAAAGCTTTCTCTAAGAGGACCAGGATTTTTATATTTTTTCCCATCCATAAAAAATAAAAACATAACTTTATGATAGCTCCTAAAGCTCATTTACATAGAAAAAACAGGTTGACTCAATAAACACGTATAGTTTCCAAAACAAATTTTAGGAGGATCGTCCTTGTTATGCACACATATGCTTGCACCTTCTTTTGCACGTCATCACGCTTTGCACCCAAAACCTCACCATGCACAACTTCATCACCTACACATTAATTCAACTATCTTATCCTACAACTTGAGTGTGCCTTGCAATTAAGAGCATGTGTTTCTTCCTAAGAGGTCATAGGTTCAAATCCAAAGTAGGGTAGGGTATGTACACCTTTGTATACTTTAGCAGTCAAATCATTGCATTGAGGGGGTCCCTTATCCCATAAACAATGGGGCCTCATACACCAATTTGGTCTCTAGCTTGTCAATACCTTATTATTATTATTATTATTATTATTATTATTATTATTATTATTATTATCATCATCATTGTACATTTCAATGGACTTCTCCCAAAATTCCATGTGTCTTTTGTGTTCATCTTGTGCATTACATTCATCGATGCACGTCTTATCCTCTTCCATGCCTATATGTGTATCACTTACTTTTTCATGTGCCTTGTTGCACAACTATTGTAGCATTCCATGCAAACTTATTTTTTGTTTACATGAAATTCCTACTTCAAATTCCCCTTGCAAATATATATATATATATATATATATATTCCAAGGAAAACCTAACAGGGAAACCCAAAGTATACTTCCCCAAATTCATGAACAACATCCCTAGCAAACATGTCAATGTAGACTAGTACACCTAACCTAATGGGATTCAAATCAAGCACATGCTAGCATGGAACTAGCCAAATGCCCAATTAAATTAGCAACAACCAATTGATCTAACCCTTTGGGCTTAAATGTTTTGAGACATCTCATCCCACCCTCAACCACTTAAGCGAAAGTAAGATTGTTGTTACCTTTCCAGCCCCAATCTGCACACAGGGGGAAAACATGTCACAAATAAGATTTGACCTTGGATGGGGAGGATAACAACTTCTCCTCCGACACACACACACACACACACACACACACACACACATGCGCGCGCATTCTCAAGTAAACCTTGCAAGAAACCCAGGGGATTCTTTCCCACATTGGTGGATGGCACTCCTAATAAACATGTCGACATAAAGTACAATGCACCTCACATAGGGAGATTTAAACCAAACACCTGATAACACAAAAGTAGATAAGTGCCCAAAATCATTAGTTCTAGCTAATTGAACTAACCCTTGACACACACACACACACACACACAAATAAGGGACTTATAGCCCACTGGCTTCACCAACATGGATCCTTTAAAGAAGTTACTTATACCCTCTATTCTCATAGTTATACAAAGATCTTTTCCTTCTAATGGTTGCAAGGCCTTTATTCTTGGTGTAGCCTACAACAACAACCAACTATAATGCAAACAACCATTAGTATTATGTGCTAGTTTCTATGTTGTTCTCGTTGGGTGAGCACAAAAGAAACCAGTGATTAGGCCAATAAAAACCAAGACTATGTAGATGCTCTGTCGTTGAGAACATTGTCTTCAGTGCAACTAGTTTGAATGTTGATATCCAATGAAACTAGATCAATCAAGAGGCAACTAAGAAATCAACTTATGAAATTAATGGAGCATAGGCGAGATCAGAAATTCATATGGCATGTTATGGGCTCAATTTACTTGGCCTAGAAGTTAAATTCCCCATGGAAATTCGTTTTTCCATCATTCCCATTCCATTGAACAACCAAACATCAATTCTCAACCATTATGCATTCTCAACAGTGAAGAATTGCAGAAATCGCAACTAGGAAAGAAGCCACGATTTTGAGTGCCAAAAACACCCAAAATTTGATGTGAGCAGCAAAATCCAATGGGGAATCCATAGACATAAACCATGGGGCGAATGTGAGAGTGTCAAATGCCCATAAATCCATAGGAAAACTCAGATTTGGAAGCTGGGAAATTCAATTCCGTTTTTGGGAGTCACGTGGCCATTATTTGGAGGGAAGGGGCGCCCGAGGGACCGTGTAGTAGAGAAGGGAACCTTCCTTTTGTTGGGTGTGGTAGGTATTGTGGGTGCTAAGGCCGTATGAGATCAATTGAGATGCCTGTAGCCCTGTGGTTAAGCTCGCTGGCTTAGCGTTCTATTACGAACATAAAAATAATAATAAAAATATATAGATTAAATAATAATTAATAATAATTAAATAATAATTAAATATTAAATGTAATTCAATGAGGAGTTATGACTCCTCAATAAGTGATGCCCAAGCTATATTTAAGCATGCCACTCATTGTAATTTATACATCATCTATACATCATCAATTATAAAACATATGGGTTTTCAAGAAATTGCAGGTGTCATAGAAATATCGTGGATTTACGAAGTTATATCACTTCATTTGGTATCAGAGCCACGTTGCTGATCCATGCTTGTAGCCACCATTTTAGGGGTTCCCTAAAATCTAGGACCTTGTTCAAAAACCAGGCCCTTGGCCCAAAGAAGTTAAAAAAAAGAAGAAGAAAAAAAAGAAGCAAAAGTAAAATAAAAGAAAAAGAAGAAAAGAAGAAGTAAAGTAAGTAGAAAAAAGAGAATATAAAAAAAAAACAAAGAAGTGAAAGAAGTCAAAAGAAAAGAAAAAGTAAAAACAAATAAGTAAAATAAGAAGTAAAAGAAAATAGAATATAGAAAGAAAAAGATAAGAAAAAAATAAAGAAGTAAAAGAAAAGAAAAAGTAAAAACAAAGAAATAAAGAAGTAAAAAGAAATGAAAAAAGTAAAAACAAAGAAATGAAGAAGTAAAAACAAAGAAGTACGTGGTTTATTTTCCAACTATATTGAAAATATTATACTCAAAATTTATAAACGAGAATTGAACTAGAGTGGGGAAGGTACACCATTTTTATTATCCTTCCACTCCAAAAACAATTATTATAATTATTAATTATTATATTATATTTATTAATAATATTATAATTAATAACTTTTAATAATAATAATTATTATTTAGAAAAAAAATGGAGTCTAAGGGTGACAAAAGAGGAAGATTCCAGAAGACCCACTCAAAGGTAGCCGTTGACATATTAAAACTTGAAGGGATTATTCAAAGAAAGCCTATTAGCATCGCTATTTGCCCAACCATCGAGGAAAATCACATTAATGTCACGTTGGCAAATTAGTTATTCGTCCCAGAACTAAGTATAATCGAAAAGAAAGATAAATGGGGTGAGAAGAAATATGCAATTAGGGGCTTATAACTAGAAATTGATGAATATAAGTTCACATCCCAATTCAATGTTACGATTATTTATCTAAATGAAGTTGACATCATTCTCGACTTATCTGGGATGGAAACATTGGAGACAATTATCTTAAATATGAAGAAAAAGTTTTTAACGTTTTCGTATAAGAAGAAGCAAGTCACACTACATGATGTTAGAATGAAGTTAGATTCAAAAGTCCTGGCATCTAAAGACTTCAAGGATATCGCCATGGTCATTTCGCAAGAAAATCAAAAGATGTAGTCAGAATTCGACAAAATCGTCACAGATAAGGAAGAAGAGATCTCTCGTTTAAGAGATCATAATCAGAAATTGCTTCTTCAAATAAAAAAGACGAAGGATAAAGCACAACATAATCAAAAGCTAGAAGAGGAGAATCGAGATATTCAGAAGAAACTATTAGAAACATTGACGAAAATGGTCACCTCAAGAAGCACAAACAAGATCTAATGGATCAAATTCAGAAGTTTAAAGATGATAAGAAAGCGCAAGAAGAAATGACCTGAAATCTTAAAAAAAAAAAGACTCGTTAGACAATAAGTTGGAGCAAATTCAAAAGAGGACATCAAATCCCTTGGACTCAAAAATCTACATTGAGAAAAAAGAAGCAAATACAAATTCAGTCCTTGTCACAGTTCAAAAAGAAGACAATCTGGTAAAAAAACAAACAACAATAACTCCCTATCGACACCCCAACCACATAAACCAGTATCCTAAAATGTGGGAATTGTTGAAAGATAATGGTACTAATGTGCTCAAAGCTCCTGACGACAGATGAATAAAGAATCCCAACAGTCAGCAACAAATCAATTTTGGATGGATTGATCCGTCAACATATCGGAAGTTATGCTTTACACTTAGAAGTTCGTATAGACATGTTTCGTCAGCTACGACGTCACAAGGAACGATGCGACAACATTATAAGGCTTTGAGGACAAAGCCTTTCTAAGAGAGAGGCAATGTAACAAATAAAATATTAAAATAATATGAATAATATATATAATAATATAAATAATAAAATAAAACATAATGTTAATTATATTAGCTAAGAGACGTAACCCTTGGTGAGTAGTCACCATATAAGCCCTATATATGCAGCTACATCTTCATTGTAAAATCATCATTATTTATCTTATTAATTACATATTCGATTATTTGACCATTTATAGATCCTTTGTATTATTTACATTGGTTATTTGTATAAGAAATGATTTTATCATTTCACTATAGGTATAATGAAGCAACCCAAGACAACAAAACATATCAAAAACAACCTGGAAAAAGTCATCCACGGTAAGGGGATCACTATTAGAATTCTCCCCAGAGTAAGTAAGGATGCATTCTACGAGTTTATTACTGCTCCATGCAAATATGCCACTCTCATCAAATAATTCATGTGCATGTGCACATTAAAGAGAGGCATGAGTCCAATGTGAGGAGACTGAACAACCTATGAAGTGACATTAGAGCAATTGATATTTGGACGAATAAAGAAGATATCTAATGAACGTGCTATTTGGAGATGTTTTATGAATGATAAAGCTCAAATGGGTAGTTAGCTTAGAGAAATATATGCTTTTATGTAGCCATGACAAACAAAATGTGAACATTTGTAACTACCTAGCTTTGCACGTAAAAGCCATGGGAGTTTCCTTCTAAAATGGTATAAAATGCGAAAATGAAAGAGATTGAGGTTTTTTTTTATGGTGTCAATTGAATGTTGTAAAACATGTTTTTAGGAATTTGATGAGAAGAAGCCTTGAGGACCATGTACAAACAATTTTAGGTTTAGTGATCACACGCTGCAAACTATGTTATGCCTTTTTTTTTGAATTTCTATGTCATAAAAAATATTGCCTTTTTTGTTAGCTCATATATTTTGTAGATTTGATATCCAGGGTGCCGTGTTTCCATAATTTCCTTGCATTTCAATGGTTTTTTAAAGTTATTCCAGTAGAGTTGAATTTTATTTAGATTTTTTGTCATTTAGAGTTGGTTTTTGTGCCTTGAGAAACGACAAACACGAAAATAGTTATGGAAAGCACCATGTCTAAAATTGCAAATGTTCGTTTTTTGCGGAGAGGACCAAAACCAAAGATATAAACAACAATCTCATGTTTAGACTACATTTTGTTGTATGGTCTACTATTTATTCATAGTTTATATATTTGTTTTTTGGTTGTTATTATTATGGCTTATGATCATGTCATGGAAACTTCAAAGCATAGTACGAAGACAACAAAACAATGTGTAGCAACGCTAGAAAGAAAATATGTTTGCATGTATTATGAGCACTTTGATGATAAGGGGACGCTATTTATGTATACGTGGCCATATCTAAACATAATCAATCTATATATCAATTTTTAGTTGAATCTTTGTGCTAACATTTTCCATTGTCATTGTTAACAACTAATTTCTCTCAAATGTACGTAGAAGGCAAAGAGTCAAGGAGATGCCTATTTTGTATTGGTCATAGTTGATTATAGTGAGCTCTAGG
Source organism: Larix kaempferi (assembly GCA_027924585.1). Classification (NCBI taxonomy): domain Eukaryota; kingdom Viridiplantae; phylum Streptophyta; class Pinopsida; order Pinales; family Pinaceae; genus Larix; species Larix kaempferi. Next base: position 8,402,331 of record BSBM01000589.1, on the reverse strand, counting down.
AAAGTTCTCTTAAGGAGTGGCCTCCGTAGGACGCACTTGATATCCATGTCTTCTTTTCCAGTGTACAATGGAGGCAATTGTCAAAATAGAATTATGTATATTCTTGTCATTTTGTGCAAAACCAAGAGCCATTCAATGGAAGGCACACTGTTGAATCTAACTGATGACATTTACTACAAAATGGCACAAATGGCGTTGCATAGACACTTTTTTTTTCTTAGAACACCTTGAACTTGTGTCATGCAAAAAGTTTTTCTTAGTATTGTTATAAAAAAAATCTTTTTTCCAAATATACAAGATGGAAGTAAAGTTTAGTTGAGTGCTAGGTTTTATTTTTAAAAACAATAGATGTAGTAGTAATTGAAGAAATAATGAATGGCAAATAATTTGATGGATAAGTATAGGGTGTAGATACAAGCTTGGAGAGTGGATTGTGCAAGGGCTTGCAATTATTCTTTTGCACACTCATCATTTAGGATGTGAAGATATCTTGACATTCTAGAACACATAGTACACTGTTAGGAAATGATAAACTATAATAATGAAGCACATACAATGAAGAAGAAGATTTTTACCCTGGAAACCATATATAGGGAAACCAACAACAATAGATCTATTACCCTTGACCACTCTGGCCAAGTCATGGCCAATCTAGCCATAACCAGCCACTCTCAAGCACTTTATAATGGATTGACTCAAGCCTTTAAGTAGGCTTCATCACATGCAATACCATGGGCCCGTAAACCACCAATGGCAAACCCATTTTTTACTCTTTAATTGAGTCAATATTAACCTAACATTCCTCCCTTTAAACTTGATTTGGGATAAATACCAACCCCCTCAAAGTTTTAACTGAGTATTTGGGAATACAACATGCCCCCCTCTTTAGTCTACCTAAATATACTTCTAGATTTTTCTTAGGTGGCCCAATAAACGACACACATGCCTAGACATGTCTTACAGTTGTATGCCATTTACATTGTGATTAAATCCAACTCCATAAAAATGCTTCCACTATAGTGATCCGATCATTTATTCATCTGAATCTTCTGTGTGCTCATCCTCAATTTTTACCATACTTTTCTAGCTATAATTTATCATGTGTTAGTAGGTGAAACCAAATTCCGGCGATTATCAGCCAGCTCACCTGTCCGTTGCCAACTCAATTTTTCTCCGTCAGTTAGTAGATAGAATGTAGGTGATGTATTAAATGAGCAGAGGCTTCTCGATGAAGCGATCTCTCCCCACCGACCGCAAGAGAAGACTCTAGATGCTTTGAATGTCGGTGTAGGCTTGTTTTTTATTTGCATTGTAAAATACAATGTAGTTGAAGAGAGGGCTGGTTGAGACTATATGATGGTGAGAACGTTGTAGTGAATGAAAACAAGTTCATGCCCAAGTCTGTTTTCTGAGTATGTGTGTATGTCCTCCTTAAATATTGATGCCTGTATAGTTGCTTCTTGAGGTTTTGTTTATATACATATGCTTGTTTTGAAGTATTGTGTTTGGTTATTATAAGCTCTGTCAAATTAGTTTTTAGATCAAAACTATTACACAGGTGCATGAAGGATTCTGCACTACCAGTCCAGGAGCTGTAAAAGAAAACAGAACAAGCAAATATATGTTTCAAAGTGGTGGTTTAGACATGGAATTGTTATTGGGGCTCCTGTTGTAACAACTGGTATTAGAGCATGTCCTGGAAGCTGCAGCATGGAGGTCACTGCCATGAGTGGCATGGAGAAGTTAAATGGGGTAAATTTTGCCCTATGGAAATCCCAAATGGAGGATATATTAATTTTGAAGGACCAGTTTTCATTGATTGAGGGATTGGAAAATAAACCCTCATCGATGATGGACGAGGATTGGAATAAGCTTGATATGTGCTCCATGCCATACAGCTGGGAGAATTTGATAGTATCCATAAGCACTTCAGCACCTACAGGGACCTTGAAGTTTGATGATGTTAGTAGCAGTCTAATGAACGAGGAGTTGCGACAGAAATCAGTGACAGAAAACCATGGGGGAGAAGCTCTAAGCCTAACTGATTGTGGCAGGAAAATGGATCGAGGTAGGCAGGAAAATGGATCGAGGTAGACATGGGCGTTCAAAATCCATGGGCAAATCAAAATCAAGAAAAGGAAGACTCACTTGCTTTCATTGTGGAAAACCAGGACACGTGAAGAAGGAGTGTTGGTTTTGGAAGAGAGAGCATAAGGAGCAAAAATCGACCAACTCAAACCAAAGGTCAGCCAACACAAATGAAGGTGAGACCAATGCAGTTGTTTAAGATGGTGATGTCTTATTTACTGTTTCAGTAGAAGATGCATGATTATATACTTCTGGTAGTAGCATAGATTAGATCCTTGACTCTGGGGCATCCCACCATGTAACTCCATGTAAGAAAAATTTTGTTGCATATGAAAGCGGTGATTGTGGCAGAGTGCACTGGGGAAACAATCTGTGAAGAACCTGTAACAATTAATTAATGACAATATTCAAGATAGCAAAAATAACAGAACTCAAAATCGCTTTTATTGATCGCAGGCCACTTCGAGGGGGCAACCTCCTTTGAGCAAGCTCAATACAAATAACTTCATGGTACCTTCATTGGTCTCAACACAAACTTATATACTAAGGCTAGGCGCCAATACCATGGATCAATACCATGTGTCAATACAAACCATGGGCCAACACAAACTATGGACCAACAATTACTATGGGACGACTTACAAAGCATATGCGTCCAACAATAATAAGACAAACTATGGATCAACAAATACTACGGGACGACTTACATAGCATATGCGTCCAACAACAATTTACTAAAATAGAAGGGTTGACATGGGTTCCTAACACAATCACTACTGCAACATTGTTGGAGTGGGAGATGTCTGAATCTAATCAAAGGATGGCCATGATATCTTGTTGAAACAAGTTAGGCATGTCCTAGAAATGCGCATGAGCCTAATTTCAGTGGGGCAATTAGATGGTGAAGGTTTCTATACTAGCTTTGGAAAGAGTGGTTGGAAAATCAGCAAAGGAGCATTGGTCATGGCTAGAGGACTCAAAACAGGGACACTGTACACCTTAAGAGCAACAACAAAAAAATCAGATGTGGTCGTTGTTGCAAAAGAAGGAACCACACCAGATTTATGGCATAAGCGCTTGGGTCACATGAGCGAAAAGGGCCTTAAAATTCTTGTTGGCCAAAATTTGCTGCCAGGATTGAAATCCTATGAACTTGGCCTTTGTGAGCATTGTATATATGGTAGGCAGCGTAGAGTTTCATTTATGAGAGGTGGCCATGAAAGAAAAACAAATTTGTTAGAATTGGTACACTCTGATGTGTTTGGGCAAGTCAACATTAAATCTCTTGGAGGAGCCTCATACTTTGTTACATTCGTAGATGATGCATCTAGGAGGGTTTGGGCCTACCCCATGAAAAGAAAAGATGAGGTATTTGAAACATTTCAGAAATTTCATGTTAGTGTTGAAAGAGAAACTAACAAGTTGCTCAAATGTTTAAGGACAGACAATGGTGGAGAGTATTGCTCCAATGCATTCAAAGAATATTGTAACAGGTTTGGCATAAAGCATGAGAAGACTGTCCCTGAAACTCCTCAACAGAATGGCACTGCAGAATGGATGAACCGCACCATCATGGAGAAGGTGAGGAGCATGTTGTCAAATTCTGGGTTGGATAAGCATTTTTGGCAGAAACAGTAAGAACAGCTTGTTACCTCATCAACCAATCACCTACAATAGCCTTGGACGGTGGCATCCTGAAGAAGTTTGGACTGGGAAGAAGGTAAACTATTCTCACCTTAAATTTTTTGGATGTGAAGCATTTGTACACATTCCCAAAGAACATAGAAGTAAGTTAAATAATAAATCAATGAGATGTATTTTTCCGAGATATGCGGATAGTGAGTTTGGTTATTGTTATCACATATATAGTAGCCGGGCTACTATACATTATTTTTCTGATTCCAGTACACTATTCAGCCAGTTCCCTTGCATTGAGATGTTGAGATGAGCATCTACTATGGATCACTATCAGATTATGGACAACAGTTTTATTCCCCATGCCATGACTGAGTCTCAGGACACTCAGAGAGATGACTGATGTAGCTATTTAGCCATTTATACAGAGCAATCAGTAGTGCCCAAAGTTACAGCAACATTTTCAGAGGACAGATGATGGTTTAGATGATGAGCATTCAGGTATATGACTCAGCAAGTATATTATGGTGTTGTGGTTATATTGCTTTTATTTCCATTCTCTTAACATGTCTAAGAATTTAGTATCATGATCTAGCAATCATATAGATATGTGGACCTGGTTGTACTATATATATATATATATATATAATATTTGTCCCTACTCAGACTTAGAAGTTCTTGGCCTATACTCATTGGTTTTACCCTCCCCAGGGAGATTAGAGGTGATCATTCCCGCCATACTTTGGCTTGCTAGTGTTGGTCTCATTATTCACTTTCTTCATCCATCCATGACTTACCTAGTTTGTTCATTACCTTGACTTACTACTTGACTAGTGGCATGGAGGACCTTTCCCCGCTATAGCCTCTGTATTGGATAAGCTTCCCTATTTTTTGTGTCTCAGCTCTGAGTTGGTGACAAAAATTACCTATGGTGAGTTGGATTTCCTCGTGAAGTCCCCCTAGTCACTAAATATGTTGTTGGCTAAACCTGAAACTTTTAGTGCTGCCATGAATACAAAGTATGGAAATAAAATGTTGTATCTTGTATGAAAGCCCATTCATGCAATGTGTTTCTCAACACACATGAATGAAAGGAAAGCCAAATGAAAATGGCTATGAAATATCAAATGTTATATCTATCGTGAAATGTAAATACTTAGGTAAACAAGCTGTCTAAAGACACACCTAGAAGTGCTAAGGTAAACAAGTGCCTTAAAAACAAACCTGCAGCAAGAAGCCTTATGAAATGTAAATCTATGCAATGTGTTTATAAACACACATAGATCAAAGGCTATGGAAACTATAGGCCCCAAAAAGCAATGGAACTTAAACTCTATATCAAAAAGATTGCTGGCCTTATTTGTATTATGGATTGTGCGCATTTGTCAAGGTGAATAAACACTCTTTGATCAACTTACCCATCTGCGAGACACTGCCTTTCCCTGTGTTATTGCTTGTCCACTATATGCTATGGTGTGTATTCCCTTTTCCATATCCAAAGTGTCACAGTGTTAAGTCAGTTTGTCATCCTTTGACCCAGCCATTTTATTCTTAGCCTTCACCCTTCACTAGCAAACTGATCACAACTATGAAGTGAGCATGACCTTGAAAGTCTTGTCTGAGTAATAAATAATAATTAATGACCTATTATATATTGGATTTAGATCGCCAGTAATGATTGATATTTGTTATAATTTCTATTTGAATGGATTGTAAATCATGTTTTAAGCTTTGACACCTTTCAACAGCTTGATGACAGTTTGAGTTATATGTTGGTCATGTTAACTTGGTCAAACCCAGTCTGACCAAAAGTCAACTACAGGACATGAGGTGGCAGACCTCAGATGTTATAGATAGATGATATATGGTCTGGTACATGTCACCATGGTGGGCTTATGTAGTGGTTTCAGGCTTATGATGATGATTTGTGCTTTTCAACACTTTTGCAGATTATTATTATTGGGTATGCCGGATATGATGAGTATTTATTTTTGACCATGCAGAGATCTATATGGTGCATGAGTACACACTTTAGATGGATTTGGACCTTTTGAGTCCAATGAGATAGTCTGTTTCTAGTTCCGGGTAGTTACAGTGATGTTTTAGCCTCAGTTGGCTATCCTAGTGCAGTTTTGGCCTGTCAGAGTAGTGATGAGATTTTATTGGTTCACCTAGGGAGCTGTATATGGAGGGGGTGGTCTAGCCACTTATTATTAACATATTACCCCCCTCCTAGACACATTGGTGAGATTACCTTGACAACGCAGGCACTCCAAGAGGCAGTTTGGGTAGTTTCACACTTCTCGAGGTAGTCCAGAAATGGTAAAAATGGCTACAGAGGAATTCGATTTGGGCTACTGAGGCAAGGCTATGGCATGGGATGATTTGTGATGATGACTGGGATGTCTTCCACACCTTCTCCAACAGTTTCAGCTTTATCGTGACCCACATCCATCACTTATGGCATTTTTTGATGATTTATGGAGCCTTCCATGGCTCACGACTTTCCCAGAGAGGCATGATTTGGTGCTTAGATGATTATTTTGATGACATTGTGGTATGGGGATTGACCAAGGGTGTTAGAAATTACCCCTTGGACCCACCATAAGCTATTTCTTATGATTTATCATTGACATTTGGTGGGACCCCCTTGTTATGGGTGAGTTGTCCATTATTATATTGTATTATTGAGTTGGTCCATATTGAGTTGGTCCATGTATTGTATTATTGAGCTCATCTCAACCATTGATTAGAGTTTTTGATCTTTTAATCTTAGCCACTCATTCAAAAAGTGGTTAGGGTTTTGATGCCTCTCCTTCCTATTTAAAGGAGAGAGCTTCTCATTGTAAAGGGGACTTTTGGCTCTGGATTATTGGAATAGAAAATTATTATTGCATCTATCTGTTGTGTTGTGGTGAATGCTTTTGGAGTTCGTTCATTGATTCTTCCTTTGCACTGGGTTTTTGGAGATCTTGTCTTGCTATCTTTTGTACCACGATTTTTTCATCTACAGGTGGAGGCCGATTTGGTTTGAGGAGGACATATTGGTAGGGGAGGACCCTCCCTACTTCTTTCTTGGATTTCTTCGTTGGTAACAGGGAGTATTACTGTCTTTGACCTTCTATTCCATGTTGCTATTGCATTTCGCTTGTATTTCCTCCATACTTGATCTTTCTAATTGAATTGATTTCCTTGGTTTGACAGGTAGAGGAGGTCGCACTTGTGGGCTAGGGCATCATTCTATCAAGCAAAATCAACAACTTCTCATTTGATCTCTACGCGAGTCTTCCTCGACAACAAGGCATCTTCATCCATCACTCAGATATGATCTCAAGGTAATTTCTCATTCCATGATCTATCCATTTGTCTAAGTTACTGAAAACCCTAATAATTCAAAACCCTAATTTTACAATTTTTCAGATCTAGCAAGATCTACTTGGCTTTTGTGTATAAAATTTAAAACCCACCTCTATAGCATCCATGACAATTCAGATCTATAGTTTGGTGTGGATTGGCCTTCATCCGACCCATTTACCAAGGCAAAACAGTCTCTCCAAGGGAGGTCCCACTTGATCCATAATCTACACATTTGATAACCTACCCTTAGTGTGTCACTTCAGTGATTTTCACCTTGTGGTCCCCATTCCTCATTTTGAGCGTTGAGCCCCACTTGGGTCACTTTGTGATACATTTCAATTTCAGATCTACTGAGATCTGGCCATTGGATGATCCTAATTTTCAAGACCCACCTAGCTTTACACCTCAACATCCCTGATCTATAATTTGGTGGACATCCGACTCCATTTGGCCCATTTCCCAAGGCACTGATCCTTCTCTAAGCCAATTTGACTTTCCTGGATTGTTGGGTTAGCTTGTGGTTTGATCTTTGTTTAGTTTGCTGAGCACCTTGACATTGTCATATCCATCCATCAAGCTCATCTTTGGTACTGGTTAGCCCCAATTTGGTCCTTAACTACCCTGCATTGGACACGGTTCCCAAGGTAGTGGATTTTCTCATAATTGACTAGTACCCTAATCCTGGATCTTATTTCAAATATCATAAGTCACTCACATATTCATATTGGACCAAAGCCACACTGTTTAAACCCCTTGATCCAACCTATTACTCATCTTGTGACTTCATCCATAGATCTAGGGTTGACCATACACCTTACGTACGTCGTTCATACTTGATTTGATCTGGTGTTTTGGTCTGATCTCTCATATCAGGAGTAGATTTGGGTCTCCCCCTTTGTTGTCTTAGGCTAGATAACATAAAGTGAAGATTGTCTCGATTGGCGTGACAACCATCCATTGGGAGTCGAGGCTATCTTGGTTGCACCTCTTTGGTTGCCCATCCCCTCTACCATCCATCTTGGATCTATCTCTAGGGGTAACTACAAGTTAGGTGATAAGAGTTACCGATTATGGGATCCAGTTAACCATAAAGTCATTAGAAGCAAGGATGTCATATTTAATGAGTTAGAGATGTATACGAGACATACAGGTGATATGGAGGTCAAGAAAATTGCTGACAAGCTTGTAGAACAACAAGAAAATATCCCACCATTGCAAGATGAGAAACATGCAGAAAATGGTGGACAACAAGTAGGAAATGATGGACAGCAAGTCGACAATTATGGACAGCAAGAAGAAGGAACTTTGCAGCAGCCATTACAAGAGGTCCATGTGGAAAACATACCACCACAGTTGGTTCGCAGGTCTTCTAGACCTCATAAGCCCTCACAAAAGTATCCACCGTCAAACGATGTTTTGCTAACTGATGAAGGTGAACCAAATTGATTTCAGGAAGCTTGTGATGTTGAGCATAGCAAGGATTGGAAGAAAGCTATGTAGGAAGAAATGGACTACTTGTTGGAAAATAAAACTTGGGAGTTAGTGAAGCTTCCAAAAGGAAGAAAATCCCTACAAAATAAGTGGGTATACAGGATCAAGCAAGAAGGTGAAGGCAAGAAGGAAAGGTACGAGGCAAGGTTGGTGGTGAAAGGATTTTCCCAAAAAGAAGTTATTGAATTTAATGAAATTTTTTCACCTGTTGTTAAAATGTCATCCATTAGAGTTATTCTTGGTCTTGTTGCTGCTTTAGACTTGGAGTGTGAACAGTTAGACGTGAAGACCGCCTTCCTTCATGGAGAATTGGAGGAAGAGATCTATATGGAGCAACCAGAAGGATTCAAAACAAAAGGTAAAGAAAATTTGGTTTGTAGGTTGAAGAAGAGCCTCTATGGGCTAAAACAAACACCTCGCCAATGGTATAAGAAGTTTGATTCCTTTATGTTGGAGCATGGTTTTAGGAGATTAGAGGCTGATCATTGTGTTTACATTAAAAATTTTGACCAAGAAAAGTTTATTATTTTATTGTTATATGTGGATGACATGCTAATTGTTGGGCAAGATAAGAGCATGATTAACAGGGTGAAGAAGTATTTGGGAAATCAATTTGCAATGAAGGATTTGGGCCAAGCACAACAAATATTGGGCATGAGGATCATACATGACAAAAAGAATAAAAGGTTGTGTCCGTCACAAGAAAAATACATTGAAAAGGTGCTCAACAGGTTCAACATGAAGGATGCCAAGCTAGTGGGAACACCTCTTGCTGCCCACTTCAAATTGAGCATTGATTTGTGCCCTTGTAATGACAAGGAGAAGGAGGAAATGAGTAAAATTCCCTATGCTTCAACAGTTGGAAGCTTAATGTATGCCATGGTATGTACACGGCCAGACATTACACATTCAGTGGGAGTAGTGAGCAGATTTCTTGCCAATTCGGGCAAACAACATTGGCAGGCAATGAAGTGGATCTTAAGGTATCTCAAGGGTATTAGTAATTACTATTTATGTTTTGGTGAAAATGACATTGTGCTTGAAGGCTTCACAGATGTAGATATGGCTGGAGATGTGGACACTAGAAAGTCCACTACTAGTTATGTGTATACATTTGCAAGTGCAGTTGTGTCTTGGGTATCCAGGCTACAAAAGGTAGTAGCTCTCTCCACACCTGAGGCAGAATACATAGCTGCAACAGAGGCTTGCAAAGAGAGGTTGTGGATGCAACGATTCCTAGGAGAGCTAGGAATTAAGCAAGACAAGTATGTGTTGCATTATGACAATCAAAGTGCCATTCACTTGGCAAAAAACCCAACATTTCACTCAAGGACCAACACATTGATCTGAAGTACCATTGGATCCGCCGAGTATTGGAAGAAGGGAATCTATATCTTGAAAAGATTCATACTACTGAGAATCCCGCTGACATGTTGACTAAAACTTTGCCAAGAGACAAGCAAGAGCTTTGTACAAAATTGGTAGGACTGGGGGGAACTTGATGCACAGGTTTGGATGATTAACAAACTCTCCTCTGCCTCCATTTGATTTCAAGTGGGAGAATGTTAGTAGGTGAAACCAAATTCTGGCGATTATCAGCCAGCTCACCCGTCCGTTGCCAACTCAGTTTTTCTCTGTCAGTTGGTAGATAGAATGTAGGTGATGTATTAAATGAGTAGAGGCTTCTCGATGAAGCGATCTCTCCCCACCAACCGCAAGAGAAGACTCTAGATTCTTTGAATCTCGGTGTAGGCTTGTTTTTTATTTGCAATGTAAAATACAGTGTAGTTATAGAGAGGGCTGGTTGAGACTGTATGATGGTGAGAACGCTGTAGTGAATGAAAACGAGTTCATGCCCAAGTCTGTTTTCTGAGTATGTGTGTATGCCCTCCTTAAATATTGATGCTTGTATAGTTGCTTCTTGAGGTTTTGTTTATATACACATGCTTGTTTTGAAGCATTGTGTTTGGTTATTGTTGACACAACGTCTATCGACGGGGGTTCACTTCGCACTGTTGCCAACAAACTAGCAACCCAAACTCCCTTATACACCAGCCCGGAAAGGTGTAACCCTTCCCAGCAACACTTGTAGAGCAAGTGCAATCTCACCCGAGATGGATAAGGGGGATGTTGGAACCAAGTTTCCGCAGTGATGTAGAGGATATGCACACATTACCTTCGTACTAACCATAGATTATAACATTCACGACATACTATTAACTTATCATTCGCATCTTCAGTCATTCGTAGAGCTCAACAAACATTCGGAACAGATTTGACATATTCAAATTAACAGTACTTCCTACAACATTTTCACATCAGTCAATATTCTAAAAATTCACATAACACATTTCATATCCATCATCACATCATTGCATAAAGACAGAGATTACATCATAACCGAACATCTCCATTCATTCACCAACCCTGCAGAATGAACCTTGCAGAAACCGTCAATACATCATGTTGCAGATACAAAGAAAACCCAAATGATAGGATAATCCTCTAAAACTTCGATGCCCTTAGGATTACAATCCTACTTTATTTATATGCTTCTATTTTATTACAAAATGGTCCACATGACCGACTTAACTAATCTAACAATTCTTGTGCTCCTGTGAATACCGCGAATGATCCTTCTTTCGCGGAAGGACCCTTTCGCACCTGTTGGCTTTCGTGCTTCCCGCGGATCTATCTCGTGCCAACATGCCCCCAACACAAACTTGTAGCTCATCTCGAGCCACCTTAGCTGGACACTGCTGGTTTGTACCCATTTGTCGATGTGTTTTGTTTCTGAAATTGTTCTTGCCGTTTGGAGCTCGCTATTGTGTACTTCTCAATTCCGTATGTCGATCGTTGGCTTGCTGTCATGTACTTCTCAAATTCTTACGGTGATCGAACGACTTGCTATTATGTACTTCCCAAACTCATCCTCCAGTCTCTGAAGACCTGATGCAGACTGAGGAGAATTTGACGAACAACGCCGAGGTGTGAAACAGGCCAACTGCTCTAGCACATCTGTTTCACACCTGGGATCGCTTTTTACCGGGGCCAGGGGGTCGACACCCCTATCATTTTGGTGGTCACCGGGACTACAGAGCTTCAAACTACCACCACATACCTAGACATCTCGGATGAAACTTCGCTTCTGTGACACCCGAGTGCCCACACCTCTTCCTGCTCAAGGCGCTCATGCACACTCGTGGTTCCGGCTCGCAACGCACCTGGTGTGCTACCGCACGAAATGAAATGGATCATTTCCACAACCTCATTGGAATTCCTAACTTATCCATTTACCTGATCTAATCGCAACATGTGCTCTGCTTTGGTAAATACTTCTTTGCTAGCCTTTGGTGCTTGTATTTATGCATTTCCCTCTTTCGAGACGCCTGCCTTGGGAATCATTCGCAAATCCGTTCACCTAAGGTGCCGATTCTTTCATCATTTGTTTCCTGCATGTTGAGACTAGACTTCCTTCGTGCGTAATGGCGACTATACTTCTCCTTTGTGTCAAAACGTGGGAACCGTCACCCGTGGTGCCACCGGCCATACTGCCACGGTGTGTTGCCATGTGCCAAATGTGTGCTTACCCGGGCCAGCTAACAATCATACCCGCCAAAAGACTTATCAGCTAAGCAAGTCCCATCTGCTAACGATCCGTAATGATAGATGTTGTAGCACAGACCCCAAATCGTGACACGACTACTCCCGCTTGTACATTCTCTTCTGGTTAGTGCATCGTCCTGCCACCTAACATCCTGCATTTTTTTTTCATTGGTCCTCATCCACTCTGTGTTGGATCATGGTGATAGGGCTTCAACGTATTCCCGTTGACTAATTTAGGTAACAGTACTCCATCCAAACTTTGTAACTGTACTACACCTTCGGTGGAGACAAAAGTGATAACATATGGTCCCAACCAATGCATTTGCAACTTACCGAGGTGTTTCACAAACTTATTGTCATACAACAGAATTGTGTCCCCGTTCTAAAAGTGCTTCGACTTAACGTGGCAATCGTGCCACGCCTTCTGGCATTTTTTTTCTACTTTCTGATGGAACCCTGCGATGAATCGATCTTCATCAAGTTGTATTAGTTGTGTCAATCGTTCCTCCAACACACCATCGTCGCTCATCCCTTTTGTTGTTGCGATGCGCAAGCTCGGTACTATGTATTCCATCGACATAACTGCTTCCTGGCTGTAAATGAGCTTAAATGGGGTCTGGCCAGTCAGTCACTTGCATGTGGTGCGATATGCCCAAAGGACCGCTGGGATTTTTAGGTCCCAGTCATCGCGGTTCACATTGCACACCTTGGTGAGAGCATGCTCCAATATCTGATTGAACGCCTCAACTGTCCCATTTGACTAAGGGTGGTAAGGCGTACTCTTCTTGTGCTGCATCTGAAAATCTTCTGTCATTGTGACAATTGTTTGGTTGACAAAGTGCGTCCCTTGGTCGCTTAATAATACTTTTGGGCAACCAAACCTAGTGACCACATTGTCAAATAGGAATCGTGTTGTAGTCGCAGCAAAACAATCTCTCACTGGTGCAGCTTCCGCCCAACGCGTCAGGTAGTTTGTCGCAGTGATGATGTAACGCACCATGTTCTCTTCCTAGGTGGGTTGATGGGTCCCAAAAAATCAACGGCCATTTGTTGAAGGCCTGCATCGTTACTTGTCGTACTAGTGGCATTTCATCTCAACGTGAGGGCTTCCCGGTTCGTTGGCATACGTCGCAGCTCTTGGCATAGTCTACGACATCTCCATGCAAATTTGGCCACCATAGCCCTGCTTGAAGGATCTTCCTAACAGTTGCTCGTCCACCATAATGTCGCCCAGTAATTCCGTCATGAGCTTCTAACAGAATCTGTTCCTGTTCATGTGGAAGGACATATCGTCGCAGAATCTCATCTGGGCCCATTTTATATAATTCTCCTGCAATTAACTAGAAATCGACAGCTCGGACAACTAGTTGCTTCTTTTGGTTGGTAGTGAACTCGTTGGTGCCTCCCCTGTCGCCAAAAATTGAATGATTTGTTCATAGTTGTTATTGACCATACCAATCCTAAAAAACAGAGCGTCCGACAATCCTTCATCGATGCTCCTTGGTTCTTCCCCTAACTCTATCCGTGAGAGATGATCAGGTCCCACATTTAATCATCCCAGCTTTACGATAATCTCAAAATCAAACTCCTGAAACAGCAATAGCCAGCGATAGATCTTCCCCCCCAACACAGGCTTGTTCACCAATTATTTCAGCGCAGAATGATATATGAACATCTTGAAGTGGCCCCTGAGAGGTAATGCCAAAATTTCTGCAAAGCATAGACCATCGCCAACCCTTCCCGCTCGGTGGTCGTATAGTTCTTCTCTACAGTAGACAATTTTCTACTTGTGAATGTTATCGGGTGGTCAATGTCGTCGGTTCCTGATTGGGCCAAGATAATGCCAAGTGCGACTGACGACGCATCAACGTGTACGTGAAATTCCTTCATCCAATCCGTAAATGCGAGGATTGGTGCTGCGACCGTCTTCTCTTTCAATATGTCCAATATTTTCTGACATTCCTTGGTCCATTCAAACTTAGCATCCTTCTTTAGTAAATTCTCCATGGGTGTTGTGATGGCTGCATATCCTCAAATGAATTTCCTGTAGTAACTTGTGTGCCCCAATGTCGCTCGTAGTTATTTAGCCATCGTTGGTGGTGGGAGGTCGACAATGATGGCAATTTTCATTGGATCTACCAACATTCCTTCTCGCAGACAATGTGTCCTAACAGTATGCCGAACGGAGCACAAAAAATACACTTCTTGAGGTTCAGGGAAATTTGGTACCGTCGACAACGTTCTAGCATGAGTCTTAAGTTCGCAACATGATCTTTCACTAACCCATATACCATCCAAGCATCCATGTAGATAGCGAGGAACTTATGAATATAATCCTTGAATGCCGCTACCACTATTCTGGAAAAGATTGCGGGAGCATTCTTTAATCCAAATGGCATCACCGTGTACTAAAAGCATCCCCACTCTGTGACGAATGTAGTCTTATGTCAATCTTCTTTTGCAATATTGATTTGGTGGTAGCCTGAAAATCCGTCCATAAAGGAATATGTCTCCTGACCTCCTACTCCTTCGAGCACTTCATCCGTGAATGGGGTCAGGAATGGATCATGTAGGCAGGAATCATTCAGTTTCCTTAGGTCGATGCATATTCGTACTTCGCCGGTTTTCTTGTCCTGGACAACCATTGGACTGAACCATTCTGATTCATCCACTGGTTCTATAATGCCTGCCTCCAACATTCTTTCAATTTTGGCTTGCACTCATTCCTTGTATCTCGGGTTCAATCGATATGGCCGCTACTTAACCAGCTTCGCATCAGGGGGATTCTCATTTCCCCTAAGTCTCCAGAAATTCCCTTCATCTCTGAGAATTTTGTTGGAAACAAATCCTGAAACTCATGCAGTAAGTCAGTCATTTTCAAAATGGTCGACTCGTCCCAGTAGTCACCAATGCTTGCGAACTTTGGGCTTTACTTCGACCCAATGTTCACCTTCTTGATCTTCAATGGTTGCTGAAATTTGTCCGATGGTATATCTGGTGCCACAACACTATGACTAACCTCTGATTCTGGTACGTTTGTAGCCTTGGGGTCGTCGTCAACATCGGGTTCTCCGGTGACATTGTAACACTCCATCATCATTTCTGGTGTCGCATTCCATTGGAGTGCCATCAATTGTCCAGTTAGTACCGCTTCAAATATCTTTCCGCGGAACGACTATAGTGCGGTGTGGATTAAGGGATTTTCGTCTGAGAATGAGAACGATTGGTTGAAGCCAATGGTAAGCTGTTCCCAAGATGTCGTCCCATGTCACAGTTTTGTTGCGACATACCAGCTCTGCGGTACCTCATCCAACGTGTGTACGAATGCATGTACCCACTCTTGTCGCTCTCTCGATCCCCATTGATGTTGACAGACACTAAGATGTGCCTTCGGGTCTCCTCGTCCTTCATATCGCATATGGTCATCCTCCGTAGCTTTGCCGAACCGAACCTCCATGAGGCGTCGACATGGTGGCCAAGATGTGATGTTTGATTTATGTGCTGCCCACCATCGCGTAGGGGTAGCCTTCAGGGCTTCCTCCAGGGCTAGGAGACGCTGTGGTTTTGCCACTTTTTCCTCAAATTCTGTGAGAAACCTGCCCAAGTTAAGAAATCCCTCATAGGTAGGTAACACATACTCCTCCGTGGCTACCCTTCGCAGGGACTGTGTTATCCGTGCGCATCTTCAAAAGGACACTTCATGCAACCGGTTCTGCCAATTCTCAAGGGCCTCGTCTGAATCGGAGGATGCCGAACTGACACTATGCCATCCTAATTCTCCATCCATAGTGGGATTAACATAATCTTCAGAAATGTTATACAGACTGTCCCATCCTTCCGCAAACTCATCTCTGGCTCGCTCCGTATAGCACAACCCTTCCGTAGGATCTAGTGGTGCGATGACCCTCATTTCCTGATTCTCGAATGACATTATCCTTTTCTTAAAGTTGATAATTGCTTGATTATCCATGGCCCAGTCGACCCTTAGCAGTACCGGATAGGGACTGGCGTTATCCACGATTTCGATGATGTCAAAATCAGCATATGTTCTGAGCCCTTCAATTTCAACTGGGAGTTGACATACCCTACCGAGCTTGGTGACCTTGCTTTGGTTCGCTAGTCACAGCTGTACTGGTGACCAAGTCATCTATACCTTCCAGATTGTCTCCCATGTCTGTTTAGTCAGGATATTCACATCCGAGCCCAAATCCAGAATTATGGAGTCGACATCAAATTCTCCGATCTGTGCCGACATCCGCATCTCCTTGCCTGTTTTCCTTTTATGTATGCGATTAACTCTCTGTTCCAGTCGTGCACCTCCTCGTCATTGTAATAGACTAGCTATCTCTTCCAGTGCATCTGGGTCCTTTGCCAAATCTAGGCAACTCCCCAGGAAGGATTTTAGAGTGTTTGCCTTCCTTCGCGACTTCATTCAATTGAACGTCGGTGGCATGTCATAGATTTCTTCTTCAAGAGGTATCCGCCTCCTATTCCTCATTGCGTTCTGTGCCTTAAAAAAGATGCCCCTTTATGCTTCTGTGTCGACAGTGACCTGCTTCCACTGTGTTTGTTTTGGTCTAACATTGGTGTGTGGCCTATCACCACCTGTCACTACCCCTCCACGTCTCAATATCCTGACCGTTGCGTGGTTACCTCTGGCTTCTGTCGAAATCATCTGTACTGTCGGTGGCACATTCAGATTATTTGAGTTCTGGTTCTGGGGTAGATGCTTAGTTTTCCATTTCGCAATAAGTTGAGGGAAGTCTTCTATACTATGATCTACAGCACTGCAATATGTACACTGCGGTGCAGGGTTTGGAAAATCCCACTGGTAGTGCCCCTGTTGTCCACAATTTCAATAGATGATTGGTCCTCTTCCCTGTCCAGCAGCTCCTCCGAGTCCCATACCTGCACCTCGGCCTCCGCAGAATCCTCCCCTGAAACCTCCGCGTGGCAGTTCATATTATTGATACTGCGGCTGTCCGTACTATGGCTGCTAATACTATTGCTTCCCATACTGTGGTTGGCCATATAGCGGTGGTGGATACTGCGGGTGCCCATACTGCGACTGCCCATATTGCCCTTGGTCATATTGCTGCAGTTGCTTAAACTGCAACTGACCATACGACGATTGCTGCTGCACCATCGGTGGTTCTTCTCCCTTCATGAAATACGTGTCAGCTGTCCAATATTGCAGCAGGTCATAGGCCCCGTAGTCCTTCTCATCATGGCCAACCGATCGACAAAACTTGTAGTATAAGTTTGTTGGCTTTGATACCATCTTTTGCAGATATACACATTCCTCCGGTCGATACCCTCTGGTCTGACAGATAGTACACCATGGCATGCCTCCTTGACGAAGGGGGTTTGGTGCCCCTGACTACAAATACTCATGAAATTCTGGGCAATTGTCCTTATGGTGCCCCTCACTTCTGCATCTGGTGCACCATATGTCTCTACGGGTTTCCTTGCCCTTCTTGATATCCTCCAATTGAAGTGTTAAGTTGGCCAACTATGCCTGAACTCTATCCATTCCCATCCCCACTTCGCCAATTGGTGAAGCCTCTAGCTTCATCGCGATCTCTAATGCTTCTGCCTGTGTAGCGACTTTTTGTTGCATCAGTGGCCCTCGGATATGTGGTACCAGTCCTGCGATGAACCATTCTTTATGTTGTAGCTCATTTATCGGAAAGCTCACTTTCACTATCAGCGTCTTGTATTGCTGATCGATTTCCCACACTGACTCATTTGGGAATTGCTTAATCTCCTTAAGCTCAGTGACGTATTGCGACTCAGATTTTGGTTTTTTAAATTCATCAATCATCGTCATTCTAACCTGCACCAATGTATTGGCTGCTGTTCCCGCTGGAACCTTTACAAACTTCATGTACCAGTCTAACACCCGGCCCCTAAGGGTCGTTGCTAGCTGTCCCATCTTTATAGCGTCATCCTGAACCTGCTTCACGGTCCAGACTGCTTCGCATATAAACCAATATTGTTCGGGATGCTCGGTCCCGTTCCCCTGAAATGTGGGCATCTTTGCCTCGTCTGCCATCCTAACGTTGCTAGTATTGTTGTTCACTAAAGCACTACTCTTGCCGCTGCACGTAGGGAAACTCCACGAGTAGTTTGGATTTCTTCCTATAAAATTCGGAGTAGTGTGCAGGGTCGAAGGTACGTGGTAAATTACGATCTGACCTCCTTCTACCTCTGGGGTAGCCTGGTCGACGTCTCCTTCGCAATAAGGTCGCTTCCTCCCTTGTGGTCCTATTTCGCAGTTCTC
Organism: Larix kaempferi; assembly: GCA_027924585.1. Taxonomy (NCBI): domain Eukaryota; kingdom Viridiplantae; phylum Streptophyta; class Pinopsida; order Pinales; family Pinaceae; genus Larix; species Larix kaempferi. Next base: position 8,383,871 of record BSBM01000589.1, on the reverse strand, counting down.
TGTTCCGATCCTCTCAGGAGACTCTCTCTCAGTCCTCCTCTTCTTCTCAAGACGCTGGAATATTGCTCCACTCCTCAAGGTACCACACTCTTCGTCAACTTCCCTTAGAAACTCGTCATTGCTCATGTCCATATACCACATCTTTCCTTCAGACTCGCATTTACGCGATAGCTTCGCCCTCCACACACCGATTCTTCTACTCGTCAGAAGACATCCTCAATATTCCTTTTCGCAGACAAGCATTTTAATCCACAGTTTTAATGATGACAAGAATCTTTCTCTTGGCCCTCGAAAGAAGTTTCTTTCGACGTCACTGTATGACATGATAGTATCTACCGCGAACTCAGTTACATACCCTTCGAGGATACTGTCTACCATAAAATCAACAGCTCGCGATACCTTGTTATCGACTTGTTTCAGCTGTCACACCAACTCCGGGGTCCAACAATCAGGTTCAGTCTTTTGGCAGTGGTTCTTTCGGAATGTCAGCTGTGCTAGCCACTCATGCAACAACACCGAGAATTCACAGAAGAATATTTTGTGGATATATGAATAAATGTATCTTTCTAACCAACTGGTCGCTGTATGTTTAGGATCTCGCTTCTCGCTTTCTGCGAATTACTCCACCTTCTTGTCGAACCACTCTTGGATCTCTGGTTTTGTCGAGTGCCACAGCATATCCTCTTCTCTTCTTCCTTAAGGTCCCGACAACAGAACCATTTGTTGACATATATCAACAGGGGTTCACTTCGCACTGTCGGCAACAAACTATCAACCCAAACTCCCTTATACATCGGCCCAGAAAGGCGTAACCCTTCCCAGCAACACTTGCGGAGCAAGTGCAGTCTCACCCGAGATGGATAAGGGGGCTACTGGAACCAAGTTTCCGCAGTGATGTAGAGGATATGCACACATTACCTTCGTACTAACCAGAGATTATAACATTCACAACATACTATTAACTTATCATTCGCATCTTAAGTCATTCGCAGAGCTCAACAAACATTCGAAACAGATTTGACATACTTATTCAAATTAACAGTACTTCCTACAACATTTTCATATCAGACAATATTCTAAACATTCACATAACATATTTTATATTCATCATCACATCATTGCATAAAGACAGAGATTACATCATAATCGAACATCTCCATTCGTTCACCAACCCCACGGAATGAACCTAGCAGAAACCGTCAATACATCATGTTGCAGATACAAAGCAAACCCAAAAGATAGGATAATCCTCCAAAACTACGATGCCCTTAGGCTTACAATCCTAGTCTATTTATATGCTTCTATTTTATTACAAAATGGTCCACATGAACGACTTAACTAATCTAACAATTCTTGTGCTCCCGTGAATACCGCGAATGATCCTTCTTTCGCGGAATGACCCTTTTGCACCTGTTGGCTTCCGCGCTTCCCGTGGATCTATCCCATGCCAACAATTATTATAATCTCTGTCAAATTAGTATTTAGATCAAAAATATTACACAGGTGCATGAAGGATTTTGCGCTGCCAGTCCAGGAGCTGTAAAAGAAAACAGAGCAAGCAAATATCTGTTTCAAAGTAGTGGTTTAGACATGGAATTGTTATTGGGGCTTCTGTTGTAACATCATGGTTCACATACCCATGAACCATCACTTTAATTTGTGAGATTTATTGTATTCATTTAGTTTTCCATGGACCAATGTATGAGTAGCTTGGGTTTAATGCAAGCAACCACAAGTTCCAAGACATTTACATTTTCCTTCAACATCGCTTTGATACTAGTTCTTAGGAAAAATAAAACACATAAGAAGCAATCACATACACTATAGAAGAATATATTTTACCGTGGAAACCCAAAACCGAGAAAACCAACAACAATAGATCTATTACCCTTGACCACTCTGACCAAGGAACGACTGATCCGACTATCACCGACCACTCTTAGTCACTTTTCAATGGAATTATGCAAGCCTTTAAATAGGCTTCATCACAAGTGATACCATGGGATACCCGAAACCCCAAGGGTAAACCCATCTTTGACTCTTTAACTGAGTTAAGATTAAGCTAACACACATGATCCCTTAGGCCCATTTATGACAACATTTTAAATATGTACATTGAAATGGATCTTGAGGCAAGTTGTTGATTTTGGGGGAAGAAATTTCTAAAACCTTTATCTAGTTGTAGTTGAAGGAACTTAAAATAAATTGTTATTGTTATTGATATTCTATGAATCTACATGAATTCTTCCACCCATTTCAACAAAAACAGTAAAGTGAGAGACTAATTTCAAATAGCAAATAAAGAGAAGAAACATCAAATTTAAAGAGCATTGGCACTGGCATTTGCATTATCGTCCCTTGTTTCACCATCCTTTATATCAAGATCGAAGTGATTTATGTTTTCTTGGCATCATGTCACATTGGCAACAAGAGTGCCAACATATTTTTTGATCATATTAATCAATGTATAGTGATATTTGGTGCAAGCCTCCGTTGGTGGCAAACTAGAGGGACAGTCTTTACAATACTATTTGAAGTTAGCTATAAATAGAACTCTCAATCACCTCTCTCATATTTAGTCTCTCCTTTCACTAGAGAGTCTGTTACACTGAGTCAATTGAGATAGGTTCTTAGATATGAGGTTGTTTGCAATATTAACAATAATTGTTAGTTGACCATGTTTATCAACCAAATCATTACGAATAAATTGTGCCTTGGAAGGTGAATTATGGTTTTTTGTACAAGCTGGCCTATAAAGCAAGCGAATGTCACCTTCAAACACATTTGTGAAGGTTTGTTGGTAGAAATCGATGATCAAAGATAGCAATTGGGGAACAAATTTCAACTTGATGAAGTAAACAAAAAATTGATAGGCGACAAAAAAATTAGTCAACGAGGAGCATGTGTATCTATGTTTGAATCAACTGAGGCAAAAGGAAAAATTGTAAAGTTTTGTTCAATAATTCAAAAGAGATCATCACTTTGACATCTGTGTCTTGTTCACATTTGATTTATTTTCTTTGGTCGAAGGAGAACCAAAACATCTGATTTATTTTCTTTGTTCTAAGGAGAAAAAAGAAGAGAGATCAAAGACAACATACCAAAACATATATCTATGTTTCAGATGAGATATTAAGAAGAAACAAAAAGAAATTCAATTTAGTGGTAAAATGTAATCACCATTTGACACGTGTATGTTCATCGTCAAGGGTAGCATCAGGAGCAATAATAAAACCAATGATGCATTGTAGACTGCAAACAAATGAAGCTTTATGTAATAATGCAAAACAATACAAGAAGAAAATAAAAAAAAAGTTCTATCGAAAGGAAAAATGAGAACAAAGTAATTGTTGCAAAAGAAACAGAGAAAAACAAACATGTTTCGGTTCTAGCAGCATGTTCCCTTGTATTTAAATCCATGTTTTTCGAGTCCTCCCAGGAGTAGAATGATGAAGAAGTTAGCATTGAAGGCATATTACTCTTTATTTACAGAGATACCCTTCTAGATTTAGAGGAACATGAAGATTTAGGAGAATCTTTTTGATCCACCCCTTTGCTTTTTGACACCTGAGACAATGATTGAATATTTGCTCGTAATAGCAGATTGGTATGGTTTGTGTCAATTAAGGTTGTTGTGTGAGTCAAGAATATCACAGGGAATAACTATGAATAGTACCATTGCTATTTTCTCAAACCAACCCAACGTTACTAGGCTTCTCAACTCAAATATACATGCCTTAAATTTGGAAGAAGTCATGAAGTAAGTGGTACACAGTTAGAATACTTGAAGGAGAATTGTCCATCTCTTCAGTTGGAGCTTCTACAAATTGTTGCATAATTCAAGGACAACTGAAACATGAAGGGAAAAGCTGGAATGCATCAAGTTAAGAATCATGCCTCTGACAATAACATAGTAGAGAAAGACCAAACTTAGGGATACCAATTTACACTCAGAAATCTAATAATTCTGATTATTTTTTTTTGTAAGTTAGGCGAACCTTCTATTGCCAAAACAAAGATTTACAGAGAAAACAAAGCCCTCCCAATAGAGGGAAAACATGGTTGAAAATTAGAGTAGCAGTCTCCCTCGAAAGGAAACGAGACTGAACCATAAGGTTTGGGAATTCTTCATAAGTCTTAAAACAGAATTATCCATACTATATGAGTTTGTTAAACAGTCTTAAAGCAGTCTTAAAACAGGAAAAAACTAGGAATAAACAGCAAAAACCTGGTGCAAAGACCATAGGCAGTTTACTTAGGAGTCCCACTGGTTGAGTCTGTCTCGAAGTTTAGGCCCAGACGTTTGCCAATTTCTATCTGGTTGCTCAAATGCGTTGCAGGAGCTGCAACATCTCATCCTGCTGGAGCAGGTTTTCACCATGCTGCTCATCTTTCTCCACCAAAGTGTGACCCAGGATCATCTTCTACGACCAATGCAGATCAAGAGACTTCTGATAGAGTGTGAGGCGGCCACGAGAGGAGCTAGGGTCAGGAACAAGGTCCCTAAATTCCTTTTTTATTTCGTCCTCCTCAGTGTAAATTCTATTCATGTCCGTTTCATACTCTGCATGCTGAATTCGCTCCTGAACTGACGCAGGAATTTCCTTCTTGAATATCCTGCACTTATCCACCAACTGCTGCTGAAACCGGATGGGAGGAGTCATGGTTTCCTTCAGGCAGAATTTGGGCAAGTTTGAGGCATGACGAGGGTTCTTCCTGGGAGGCATAGCTGCCGAGGGAAGGGAAAAGGCAGTCATCACATAGAGGGGCAAGAGAGGTCGAGAAGACAACCACAAGCAGGAGGTAAGAAGCAGGGGAAAGTGGAGATTCACAGGCGTAGACACCCTAGGAAATATCCCCCACAGCAACAGTCAAATTGGCTATAAGAAATTCCCACCAGCCAAGGGGCGGGAGCGGAAAGGCCGAACACAAAGAAGGTAAAAAGACAAAAAACTTGGAGCAAAACCAAACCTAGTGATCACTGAGCATAAATTCGGGATCTTGCTGATCAGTTTGAGTGCCAACCATGGTCTTCAGAACGCTGAAGGATTTCAAGAATGAGTCCCGGTTCTTTCTGCAACACTTAATAACACTAACCGAAGTCCAATAATGATTGTTGATGCCAGAGATTTGGTAATCTCGCCGCCATTCCTCCTCTGTCCTGAGAATGAGCGTCCCACACTTGGCCATTATGCTCCATTTACATCGACTAGAGTGAGCCATCAACCTTCTACCAGGGCAGAACAATACCTGATCGTTGGAGAAAAGACATCCTGCAGGAGGCATGATTATCATCTGGCTAAGGGTGATGAAGTGTGATCACGAGGGGCTGGGCTTCCAGCCATGTGCTCCTCCTTATCCCATCCGTCAATTCCATTATTCACCCCCTGTGGGGAAGGGTAGTCCTGATCTCTGATGCTTTGAAGCTGATCCTTGAGGGGTTGGAGGTTGAATTGCGTCCACTCGTGGTCAATAGTTTCAGAAGCAGCATCTGCATCATGATTAGCCAGGTGATCGGCTAGTTTATTACCCTTTCTTCTTAAGTGGCTTGCTTGGAGGACTTGGAAGTAAGGGAGAGCATCACGAAGATTTTCCTTTAACCAATCTAAGCGCCAATGTTTAGAAAGCTTGCTCAATGGGGTACCTGTAGAAAGTTTTAGGACAATGTTTATAATTATCTGGGAATCGCCTTCCACCACCAGAGACTTCCATCCAAGATGCCTAGCTGTGTGAAGGCCAGTAATGAGCACCAAAAGCTCGACTATGTTATTAGTAGAGGCTCCAATGGATTCCCTAAAGATATGGAGAATATCTCCTTTGTAGTCTCTGAAAAATACACCAATTCCCGCTGGCCCAGGGTTTCCCTTGGAGGCTCCATCAAAGTTAAGCTTGATGTAGGGAGCTAAAGGAGGGGACCAAGTAGAGGGGAAGCAAGCCTTCGGTTGAGGGGAGGGGTTGGTAATGCCAATGCTGGAAATACGGAAGGCCGAAGCTTGGATAATGCGATGCTCGAGAGGTGAACCCTGAAGATCAACGTCCAACCATTGCTTTAGCTGAAGAGTTTCTTGTAAATTGGATTTGATAAGAGAGAGGACTAGTTGAGTGGGGAGAGTTTCATTCTTGAAGATTCTTTTGTTCCTTTCTTTCCAAATATTCCATAGAGCTAATCCTGAGAAGAGAGTCCAAAGCTTGTTGAGGAAGGGGCTAGTAAACAGGTGGGGATGCTAGTTTCAGATGGTTTCATGCAAATCATCTCGATTTCTGCTCATGTTACCAAAGAGGATCGCACTCCAATCCCAGACAGTAGAAGTGAATGGGAATTGATTTAACAAATGCTCCATGTTTCTTCAGACATATTGCATAGGGGGCATCTTGAAGGACCCTGAAAACCTCTTTTTCCCAATTGGTCCCAAGTGAGGATGCGCCTATGCCCAATGAGCCAAAAGAAAGTCTTGACTTTTGGCCAGAGGTTTGAGTCCTAGATTTTGTCCCAAATGATATCTTTTTGCTGATCTAAGTTTTGATGAACCAGTTGGGAGGCTTTCTTGACCATGAATGATCCTTTATGTTGGTGACCCCATCTCAATTTATCAGGTTTAGCTTGTATGAGGATTTTCCTGGAGCTTAAGTTCTCCTAGAAGTTGTTCTCCTATTGAGTTCCTTCAGATCCTAGCCAATCTGCTTTTGGAAACCAGGTTTGCCATTTGCTTTGGGGGGAGGGCTGAGACCAATAGTGGGCCACTTTAACCTTGCCAGCTTGTTGCATTCGGGTTTTCAGGTTTATCCAGTTATCCTGGAATTGTAGAGGAGGGAGTTGCTGCCAAGCATCTTCCCAGAACAGAGCAGCGTTCCCATCCCTAATTTCCCAAAAGCTGTGGGTTCACATTAGATCTTTTTGGGCTTTGGCTGAGTTCCAAATTATCGAACCTTCAAATAAGTCCTCAGTTCTAATGAGATATTCCTGACTCACATCTCTGACATAGTTATCTTTCCAGATAATAGTCCAAGGCAGGGTCGGTTTTGTGATGCATCTCTACCAAAGCTTTGCATAGAGTACTTGGTTGAGGGTGAGCTGGTCTCTAAGACCCAAGCCTCCTTTATTTTTTTCCAGACAAAGATTTTTCCAAGCAACAAAGGGCCAATTTTCTATTTAGGAGATCTCCTCCCTATAAGAAGTTTCTTTGCATATTGCGGATAGACTTTAGAATGTGTTGGGGCGCAGCCATGACAAAAAAGAGGTTAAGCAGCGTGGCTTGGAGGATTGACTTCAACAGAGTGAGTCGGCCTGGGAAATTAAGCACTGTGAAGGTCCAGGATGAGAGTTTAGATTCAAGTTTGGAAAGAAGGTCCTTCCAGGAACCATTTTTGGGCGCAGAGTCAATGAGAGGGGCACCGATAAATTTTGCCGGAAGGGAGCTCTTTTGAAAACCCAAAATTCTGGTAATTCTGAGTTGGGTGAGGGGAGGAGTGTGGAAGAAGAATATCTGTGACTTGAGATTATTGATGGACATGCCCGAGGCGCACCCAAAGATTTCTAAAACTTGCTTAAAATCTTTTGCTTCTCTCACAGAGGCGTGTCCCATCATCATGGTGTCGTCCAAAAACTGGAGATGTGAGTGAGTCATACCTGAGTCATCTAGTTTGAGTCCTTGTATCTGATTCTCCTGAACTTGCGCTTTGATGTATCTTCCCATCCCCTCAGCTAGGATGATGAAGAGGTACGGGGATAGAGGATCCCCTTAGTGGATGCCTCTTGAGGAAGAGAAGGTGGCAGAGGGGGATCCATTGATAAGAATGGAGAAGAAAACAGAGGAGACCAGAGTTAACACCCAATTGACCCAGCTGGTAGAGAAGCCAAAGGCTATTGACATAGCTCTGAGAAAATTCCAGCTTATTTTGTCAAAGGCTTTAGACATATCCAATTTTAAGAGCATACCTGAAGTTCGAGAGGTTTTGAGGGAGTGAATGGCTTCATGAGCAGTGATGATGCCATCAAGAATTTGTCTTCCTTCCACATAGCCCGTTTGGTCTTGGGAAATAATCAGGGGTAGGATAGGCTTCAAACGGCTGGCAATGATTTTAGTGATGATTTTGTAGATGACATTACAGAGGGCTATAGGTCTGAAATTTGAGGGTTCAGAGGGTTTTTCAATTTTGGGGATGAGAGTTAAGAACATAGCATTGAGGGCAGGAAGGATGATCCCCGATTTTCTAGAACTTTCAACCACTTTCCAAACATCGTGCTTGATTATGCTCCAGCAGGCCTGAAAAAAATTGGAAATGAATCCGTCAGGTCCGAGAGCTTTTCCCAATTTCATTTCCATGACTATCGATTCAACTTCATTGAGGGAAATTTCTTGAGAGAGGCTGGAGTTTTGCTCCTGCGAGATAAGATTGGGAATGTGCTGCAGGATTTGATTGATAGCTGGAGTTCTGTCCCCCATAGGTTCAGCGAGAAGATTCTTGTAGAAGCTGATTAATTCTGCCTCAATATCCTCCTTGGATTGGAGATTGTGCCCTTGGGAGGAGGTGAGCCTGGAAATTCTATTAATCTGCCTCCTTTGAAGCATTGAGTGATGGAAGAAGCTGATGTTTCTTCCCCCCTCTTTGAGTCATTGAACCTCAGACTTTTGCCTCCAAAGTTCTTCTTCCTGTTGGTAGCGAATGTTGAGCTGTTCCTGAAGTGCCGACTCCTATTGTTTGAGCTTCATCATGAATCCAGTGTGGATGGCCTACCTCTGAATGCGGTTCAGTTGTACTTCCAGCTGCTGCTTCTCCTCGAAAATGTTTCCAAATTCTGTTTTGTTCCAAATCTTAAGCTGATTTTTCAAATGCTTGAGTCTTTGTTGGAATTTGTACATGATCGAGCCCTCTGTTTGAGCAGAGCTCTCCCACTATTCCTTGGCTTTAGTCATGAAATCCGGGTGAGATAACCAAAATTTCTCAAATCTGAAAGGTCTTCTGCTGTGGGTCCCTTCTAACTCCAGAAGCAGACAGATCGGCGAGTGATCCGATCCAGCTGCAGGTAGAATAGTGGTAGAGAGATTGATTGGTTTTGAAGGATCGAGGAGGAGGCTAGGAAGCGATCCAGGCGGCTGGCTACTTGTCTGTTCCCTCCTCTCCTGTTGTTCCAGGTGAATATGCCATTGTTGGTTTGGATATTTGCTAACTTAAGATCCCAGATGAGAGCTTAAAGGGCCTCACTGTCTCTATCCAGTCTTCTAACACCTCCCCTTTTTTTTCCATGAGAGAGGAGATTATGTTAAGGTTTCCCCCTATTATCCAATTCTGGTATGGAATTTTCTCGTGGAGCCAATTGAGATGCTTGATGAAGTTAAGCTTTTGTTCCATTTGCTGTGGTCCATAAACATTAGTGAGAACTCCTCTGTGGTTGGTTCCCAGGATTTTGAAACAGCCCGAAAGGGTATGCTGGGAGGAGAAGAAGCCTTCAATTTGTAGGATATTGGGGTCCAAATTATGGCTATGCCTCCTACACTGCCTCTGGCATCCAGAGCTATGGCATGCGTTTTTTCCCAGGTTTTAGTAACAAATTCCAGGAGCTTTTGCTCCGAGCATTTAGTTTCTTGTAGCATAATGACAGTAGGTTTCTCGTGAGAATCCTATTTTTGAATAGACGTCTTTTGGAATCGCCTCCGATTCCCCTCATATTCTAGGAAATAGGTTTTATCTCCATTTAAACTGCGGGAGAGAAGTGATCCTCTAAGAAGGAACTTTGACCTGAATCTACGAGGAAGGCCCCTAGTTCTTTGATTAGTTGCCTATTTGATTTCCTTCTTTTTTTGGGTGTTTCGCTTTGGATTTTAGGCATATCTATTCGTTTCTAATGCTACTTGATTCGTAAGGGTTGTTTGTTGTGATCATGTGTGGAAGCCTCTGCTTGTCCCATCGAAGTCTTGTGCTTGTGTATGTTCCTGTAAAGATCTGCGAAGAGCTTCAACTGATGGGCGGGGATGCATTACGTGTTCCCTTTCTTTTTAGCATCATACCAAACAGATAGGTCTAGTTCCCCTAGTTCCATGTCCTCTCCGTCGTTGGGGTCACCGTTCTCGACCATCCTCTGGTCCATTTCTGTTATTAAGGCTAGAATCTCTTCCTGGGAGAAAGAGGGTTCATAATCTTTTGGAGGTTCCAGAGATAAGGTATCCTGATGATCTACGAGAGCAAGAGGGCTCTTCTCTAGCGCTGTTGCAGGAATTTCTCCTTCCTTGGGCTCAGGTTGTTCAATCTTGTAGAGCACAAAAAAGGTGTTTTGAACTGGTGCCTCTTGAGGGGGATTAGGGTTTTGCATCTTCTTGGGATGTCGGTGCTTATTTGTGGCCCTGGTGAATCCATCTTCGTCTTTCTTGTCCATATGCGAGGGGGCCTGGGGTTTAGCATTTAAGGGACATTCCTTAAAGAGGTGGTAGTGCTTGTGACATTTCCTACAACAAAAAGGGATGTGCTCATAGTCCAGTGGTTGGATCCATTCAGAATGTCTGTGACTAAGGCAAATCACTTAAGGGAGTGCTGCTGAAATGTCCAGATAGAGACAGATTCTAGCATAGGAGGTGTACCTTCCTGTCAAAGTGGCATCATATATTTGGACAAAGGTGCCCAGTGTGTCTCCAATTCCCGTGAGTGTTTCAGTATTCCAGAACTCCCGCGGTAGGGAGTAGATCCGTATCCAGACTGGGACCACTTTGAAATCCTCTTTCTTTGGAGAGAACTGTTCTTTCCAATTGCAAATATAGAGTCCTGCAGAGTGGTAGAAGTATGGACCGCCTTGAAAGATGCGATGTTTGTCTTCTAGGTTATGAAATATAACTGTGAAAAAACCTTTGGATCCCAGTTTTAGATCACATTCTCCTTTGGGTTTCCACGTGCTTAGGATCCATCCTACCAGGGCTTTTTCCGTAGGCCATAGGCCTATGAATTTACAGATGATTGCGTAGTCCTGCATGAACTGTATTTGTTCACTGACAATTGTGGATGTGATTTCATACCTAGGGATTTGCTGGGTTTTAGGTCTGCATTTTGAATTGTTCTGCGGTCCTTCTCTAGATGCCGGAAGTTCTGACGGTTGAGCAGTTGAAGGATTCGAGGCTTCCAAGGGAGAAGAGCCCAATCCTACTCCTCCCTTCCCTTTAGCTTGAGGATTAGCCACTGGGATTGTTGATCCTGCAATAACTAAAGGATTGGCCGGGGAAACCTTACGCGATAAGATGGAGCTGAAGGAGGGGTTCCTTCGACCTCCACTACTGACCGCCATGGCAGCCAGCCAAGCGAGCCGCAAAAACCGAACCCTAGAGGAAACAAAACCCTAGCTCGAGAGAGTTGCAGAGCTCGACATCATAAATTGTCTCACTCTTCAAAATGATTCAAACCATGGAACAACTCCCATAATTTTGATTAGTTGAATGGAACTAATTTTGAGATATTTCTCGCTCTTGCAATGCATTAATCGGGATGCCTCTGAAGAAGAAATGAAAGATCTTTTTCACTCTGGAGATCATTAAGGTGATGACTTTGTAAGATGCATCCCAACTTCTGATAATAATTGTGGAGCAACCAACATGATTTTTTTGAAATGTCTTTTTGTGGACTTTCAAAATTGATATATAATTTCATTGTACTATGAAAGATGCACTGTTTCTTTCCAAATACACATGGATATTGAATCCACAGGATGGGTGGCCATTATGAATGTCCTATTGTAGAAGCATATGCGGCTGCGGCTTATTTGATATCCGATAAAATTCAAACTTTTTCAAATTGTTGAGGACTATATCTTCATTCCTTGGACATGGAATGCAGGACTGTTATTGTTGGTATACCTTTTACATTGGGGGAATTCTAAGTTACCTTTTGATACTCTTCTATTGGATTTTAGAAAATACAATCTTTATGCCAACTATCACTCTTCTGAATTTGCTGAAAGATACTACAAGACTTCTGTTTCCATGGCTGGTTTATCTTCTTGTTGCTGGACTTGCAATATTTGTGTTGTATAAAAGTCAATCAATGTTGGAGAGGATAAAGACTACATGACAACACAACGGTTGTTGATTTAAACAATGTTAACTTTCAACACTCCAAAACCATCGGCTATTAATTGTAATAGTGATTCTGTAGATGGCGTTCATATGAATACCTGTGAGGTAAATTCATATACCACTCTCAGTTAACTAGCTGATAATCTAGAAGTACGTGAGGTAAGATATATGCAACAGAGTATGTGGATAATACATGATAAACAAATGCCCAGATATTTCGTTACGCCCATTATTTTATAAGATCTCTCCTAAGTCGGTGAAAACTCCAGAGTCGACCTGAATTAGTTAGAGTCTGAGTTCGTGTGTTGGAAGTTTCTAGTAACTAAATGAAACCGCGCAACTATTATTTAAAAGGACGCTGTAACAGTTCAATCAAGGGAATATTTTTCACTCGGCAGGGGTACGGCCAGAGGCAAGAAGATATTATTTTATGTTCCCATTCTAGTCTTATTCATTCTCTGGTGCAGGGTTCTGAACCCATTTGTTGATAACAGGAGGCTCTTAAGGTGGCAGAGAGAGGACCAGGTTGAGATCGTGAGCTGGATGTGTTTCTCAAGGTATTGCTTTCAGTTTTTTTATCATCTCGGTAGGGAGAGGATTTGTAACTCCTTATGTGCTCATTTTGGAGCTGAAGTCTAGTAGGGGGAGATATGTAACTCTTTCAGTGCTCATCCATGTGTTTTAAAAAAAAAAAAAAAAAAATTATAAAAATAACATGTCCGCTTTTAAAACATTTACAATGGCATATATATATAAAACTACACAAATTAGATAAATTAAAATGCTTACTCAACATTTGTACTCTAAAAAGGGGTTTGCACTTCCAAAGATTTTTGCTTTCGAAATATTTGATCATTCTCTGTGCTTGGTAAATCCCCTTTAAATAGATCTATGCTGATTTATTTAGATGGACATTAATTGATAATGATATGTGCAAAAGATGAGATGAGCTTTTATTACTGTGGATTCTCTCATGCCTAGGTTCAAAGTCCATTAATTTTCTCTACTTTTCTTAAATGTTATTGTACGGTACATAAATACCATAACAATTTCTGAACCATGTCTGGTCCGCGAATATCATCCAACCTGTTGCAAACCATTTAATGCGATGGCTGGTTAGCTGTTGAATCTCAAACTGCTTGAGATCCAACAACCAACCCATGCTAGATAATGTTAGCATGGTCCAGGTTTTGCATAGACCTAAAAACCAATGTCATACTGCTCATATGAAGCCTTTGAAAATAATAAAGATATTGTTCGTGGGTCACTCTCTTTTGGTTATCTATTTGTTGTTCTATTCATTCTTCATTTTTTGTTTTGACTATTATTTTATTTATCCTCGTGCTTTTGTTTAAATCGAGATACATATTAACCTGGTGCTATTATTTGTTTCTCTGTTAAAATATTTTATATATATCTCTTTGAGCTATCTTAATTAGGTTTGATGAGTTTTTTTTTTTTTTCCAAAAGAAAAAAGCGTAAAAAGGTTTGATGAGTTATTGTAGTATGTTCGTTCATATATATATATATATTAATTTTTTTTTTTGTGTTCTTTCTTAGTTTTTTTAATTATTTGATTTTTTTATATATATAGATGTAATTAATATAAAATATAAAAAATTAAATAACACAAAATAAAATAAAAAAGATCTTTTATATATTAAATGTTTTTTATTATTCTTAGTTTGTGTGTATTTTCATTGGTTTATTATTAGCCTAGATCTAAATTCTAGGCTCTATCAAGCGTTGAGAGAGATCAAATCTCCCGAGCTGCAAACCTCTCCTCGAAAAGCTCCTTGAGTGCAATACCTGAGAAGAGGTTTTCACCTCGGGAGATTTGATCCCTCTCGGCGCTTGATAGAGCCTAGGATTTGGATCTAGGTTGGTTTCAGTTGTGGGCGGCGACACAAAACTGGAGTTTGATCAACATTGTAAGGAATAGGTTAAATTGAAAACACGGATACATTTACAAGGATTATCATAATGTAAGTAATAAGTATTTAGGATTGAGTAAATAGTTAAACTGGAAAATAGAGAAAATTTGCCCAACTTTTTTTTCGATTCTTTTCTTGTTGATCTGCGTTTTGTTTTGTTTGTTCTTCTCCTTCTTTTGCCGTCATTTTGAACATTTTGATTTATTTGTTGTTCTGCAAACTGATTTTTTTTGTTCTTTCAATTGCTTCAACTTTCTCTCTCGATATGCTCTTTGTCGATCAATGTTTTGTTTTCTTTGTTCTTCTCCTTCTTCTGCTGTCAATTCGCCTAACTTTTTTTTTGTTGAACTGCGTTTTGTTTTGTTCGTTCTTCTGCTGTCAATTCGTCTAACTTTCTTTTTCGATATTGTTTTTGTCGATCTGCATTTTGTTTTCTTCTTTCTTCTCGTTCTTCTACTGTCATTTCGTCCAACTTCCTTTTTTGAAATTCTTTTTGTTTTTTTGCTTTTCGTTTTAAGTCTTCTTCTCGTTCTTTTGTTGTCATTTCGTAAGATTTTCTTCCTTGATATGTTTTATGACATTCGGTGTTCTGTATTTTTGGTTCTTCGCCGGTTTGTCTCATAGCATCTTTCGCATGTAGATCTTGCATTTCTATTTTAGACTCTATATCAAAAAAGTCAAACATTAACATATACACTGAAATTTATGCATCGATGAAATCCACACTAAGATTTATAAATCCAAGAAATCTACACTGAAATCAATGCGTCCATGGTATACACTGAAATCTATGTGTCCATACACTATAATCTATGCATCCATACATTGAAATCAATGCGTTTACATAATAACATCTACACTGAAAAATATGTAATAAAAAACCCCATACACTGAAATCAATGCGTCCACATAATAACATCTACACTGAAAAATATGCAATAAAAAAACCCCATACATTGAAATCTATGCAAGTATAAAACTCACTTTACATGATAATGAAATTCAATATGTGAGGATTGAACCTTAAACCTCACACCCATTATCCCAACACCCTTACCACCATACCACATGCTTTTCTTAATATACATAGTAAAGAACTTATTTACTTATATGTAAATATTAATATATATTTAAATTTAAATATAATCCCATGTTGTTAAAAATACAACAAATTAAACATTGTTTTTTAAATATATTTTCATGTAGTTCAAAATAAAACAATTTAAACATTATCTTTTAATTTTTTTAACATAGTAAAATAATAGTAAAATAGTTATTTTTTATTTTTTTTTAACGTAGTTATTTTTACTTAAGAGTTAAATGTTAACATTTTAACTCTTAAGTATGATCCCTAATCCTAGTGGTGCAATATATGTGTATCCCTTTGGCTTAACTAATTTTAATTTAATAAGTTAAAATAAAAAATTTAAATTAGTATTTCTTATTATACATAGTAAAGAATTTATTTACTTATGTAAATATTAATATATATTTAAATTTAAATTAAATGTTAATTTAATTTTAAATATAATTTCATGTAGTTAAAAATTATATTTAATTTTAATTTTAAATATAAATATAAATATAATTTATATTTATATTTAAATTGCATATATATATTAAACTAAATTTAAATGTAAATGCCATATCATATATATATATATATTGTAATTTTAAATCTAAATCTAAAACTAAATATTTTTAAATTTAAATCTAAAACTAAATATATATATATTAAATCTAACTAAATTTAATATATATATTGTAATTTTAAATTTAATATATATATTGTAATTTTAAATTTAATATATATTAATTAAATATATATTCGTGCAGGTGAATGTTGTAGGTGGCGGCGGGAGGGGAGGAGGATGGCAGTGGGAGGGTGGCCGGAGGAGGATGGGGGAGGAGATGGCGGGAGGAGGGGAGGAGAATGGCAGCGAGAGGGGAGGAGGATGGCGGGGGGGTGGTCGGAGGAGGATGGGGGAGGCGATGGCAGGAGGAGGGGAGGAGGATGGCGGCGGGAGGGGAGGAGGACGGCGGGAGGGTGGCCGGAGGAGGATGGGGGCGGCGAATGTTGCAGGCGGCTACGGGAGGGGAGGAGGATGGACATCGGGAGGGGAAGAGGACGGTGGGAGGATGGCGACGGGAGGGGAGGAGGATGGCGGGAGGGTGGTCGGAGGAGGATGGGGGGCGGTGAATGTTGGAGGCGGCTGCGGGAGGGGAGGAGGATGGACGCCGGGAGGGGAGGAGGATGGCGGCGGGAGGATGGGGAGGTCGGTGAATGGAGGGGACACGGATGAGCAGGGGACATGAGGGGAGGTTTGTAGAGTAGGGGACGCGAGGGGAGGTCTGCGAATGGAGGATGGGCAAAGGAGGAGGTGCAGGCGAATGATGCAAGGGACGCGGATGAGCAGGGGACGGACGGAGGAGGAGGTGCAGTCGAATGGTGCAGGGGAAGCGGATGAGCAGGGGACAGACGGAGGAGGAGGTGTAGGCGAATGGTGCAGGGGACGCGGGGGGAGGTCTGCGGAGGAGGGGACACGAGGGGAGGTCTGTGAATGGAGGACGGACGAAGGAGGAGGTGTAGAAGAATAGAGCAAGGGAAGTTAAAAATTCCAATTAGATTACCTTCTCTTTGCTACTTTGATCGTTGATCCACTTCTCTTTGCCTCATGTTTTATAATTTTTTTTATGTTGTTTTTTTTGTTTATATAGGCATTGATTGAATTGTGTTTTTCAATCGAAAATACACGTCATTTTTTAATTAATGGCCGACAAAATATTAATTAGTTTTTAGTGTTTTTTACGTTTTATTAGATGTAACGCTACATCATACACGTTAGAAGATCTCCCTCATATTATCACTTTTTACTATTAGATGTAACACTACATCACACACGTTAGAAGATCTCCCTCATATGATCACTTTTTACTATTAGATGTAACGCTACATCACACACGTTATAAGATCTCCCTCATATTATGACTTTTTACGTTTTATTAGATGTAACGCTACATAACGCTACATCACACACGTTAGAAGATCTCCCTCATACCGGGCTGTAGAGCGCCTCTCGGCGCAATAATATTCTTTAATGTTTTTTAGTTAGATTTATTTCATTCATTGGTTTGTTTACTTATTTCATTCAATAGTTTTAGGAAACATACGAGGTAAAGGTTTTCTTTATATAGGTTATGCACAACACACAGAATTGTAGTGTAAAGTATTGATTTGATTTTTTCATCGTTCATGATTAATTTGAGAAATTGAAGTTGCGTAATGAATTTCAACTTTTTTAGAGGCCATAAACCTAGGGTCCCTTTCGCGCCTCTTCTTGCCTAGTTGCATAGGAGGTCGAAGTGTTAATTTTGAGGTATTCCATACAGAACAAGTTCTACTTTGTCATTGCTACTATGAGACTAATAATATTAATGAGATTACTTTATCATTATAATAATAATATGAGACTAATATCTCATATGAGGAAAACCATATAACTAAGAATCTCTATCATTTTGTGATGATTTTTATGTCTTTGTTTCTGGAAGAGAGAGCATATGTAAAGTTGAAATTATTTTTGCAAATTCTTTGTTTTTTGTCACACTTATTAAACATGTTTCTTGAAAGTAAAGGATCATATTTTACAATAGATCTGTATCTTATAGCTATTTGTTCATGCTATTCTCCTTTGCACATTTTCTACCCTCCATGTTGCAGTCATAGTCAAGCATGTCTTCTTGTGATATTTTCTTACTAGGAAATTTTCTTTTGTTTGTTTATTGAGAAGATAAAATGAATCATTATTTTCACCACTCAGTACACCAATCCATGTGTCAATATGTCACTTGGATCAAATGCAAGTTGTTCTAAAGTCAAGCCACAGGTTTTATGTATAGTTCTGACAAAGGCCATATGAATTGGAAATTGTTTTTGTATTATGATTCTAGATTGCCTTTTCATACTTACAATGGTTTTGCAACACACAATATATGTGTCTAAGATGAGGAATCTCTTTGTCATAAAGTTCTTGAAATTTGCTTCGTTACAAATTTCCAATGTTTGGATCTGCAAGCTCTACCCAAACAACATCAAGGTCCTTGGTTTTCTTTGTATAAGCCTTAAATTTTCCACCAACACCATTGTCTCTTCATACTTGACAATGTTTTTGCAACACGAAATATTGGTGTCCAAGTTGATGGAGTCTCTTTGTCATAAAGTTCTTGAAATTTGCTTGTTTGAAAATTTCCAATGTTTGGATATTCAATCTCTACCCAAACAACATCAAGGTCCTTGGTTTTCTTTGTATAAGCCTTAATTTTTCCATCAACACCATTGACAAGTCCATCTTCTATGTTATAATATAACTCAACCAAAACATTCCATTTAATGGCTATTTTTTATGGCAAGGATATTGTTTTATCATAATGTACGAAAGCTCCTTGATTGTTTTCATGTTCATCCATTTCATCAAGGGTTATAAGTTCTTCATCTATTTTGCAAGCATGCATTTGGGCTTCTTTGCTTCTATAAAACAAGTATGGAAATAGTGGATCCAATGGTGGAGGTCTGCAACAACGAGCATTGATGTAATCTGTGTCTTCATCCTATTGTTGGTTTAATCTCATTTTGTTCAAGATGTCAACAAAGATTGTCTCTTTGACACATTATCCTATGCAACTGTTCCACCTGTTCTTCCCAAAGATTATACGTGACAATTTTTCTTTGTTAAATACAGGGTTTTCAAAAATCCAATAATCATTTATAGGTTGTGCTTTATAGAGGTCACCTACAATTTAAATAATCTCAACATTTCCAAAGTATGATAGCAGGGTATGCTTTGTTTCTCATAGGCGTTTATCAAGTTGATACAAGAATGTTTCACCTATAAGAGATGCTTCATTAATAATAAGGAGGCGAAGGTGATGATAGTGCTTTGACAATGTCTCTACTTTTTCACTATTTAGAGGAAGGTATTCCTAACTTGTTAAAAGGCATGTGAAATGCAAAGTGGAGTGTCATGCCCCCTGCATTGAAAGCTGTATTTCCTATATAAGATGCAATGATATGTTTAAAGTGTAAATGATCATAATATACAATGTTATTGTACATGCACATAAGAGATTGTAAAAGCACTTCTACAGTGAAAGTTTTCCCAGTTCCTGCACCTCTAGTTAAAAAAAACTGCAACGATTTTTCTGGTTCTCTTTTTTTCTTAGTTTATATATCTTGAACTATTTTTTCTTGTTATGTGTTCAATTGTCTTATCATGTTGTTGAATTCCATGTTGTCCAAAACATGTAAACTTGGCAAGGTATATCCACTGATCGTTTTATCTAGTTGCAATTTTGGAAATAACACAAATCAAAGGCTATGTCGTACTCTTCATAATGCTTGGAGGTTGATTGTGGATTGTTTTTCCATAATGATTATTTCTCTTCAAGTCGATCTATGTTAAATAGTTTCTCTTCACTAATTTCAATTCTAGCTATTGCATCATCAAGGTCTCCCCATGCAGTACTTGCTCTATATGTGTACTTACTTTCATTGCAACATATTTTTTTCCAATGCAAAGTAAGCATCCTTCCAAGTGTTGAATTGTTTCTTGCAAGTGCTCTCATCATGCCAATAGGGAGCATACAAAATCAATTGTTCTATATAAAATTTATTGGGGCCTTTGTGTTTAGAATATCATACACTCCTAATGATAAATTTCCTATCACTTTGTTTCCACTTCTTCCCTTTTTTCATGTAGCTTGAAACAAATTCTGCCAAACATATGTCTTCAATCGACTCTAGCCATTTCACATAGTGGTCAATGATCCATGCACATTGGATGTCTTCTGAATCATGAACTTCTTGTCACAACTATTTTGGTATTTTCAATATAAACGCTCGTTTCCCTCTCAAGAAAGTGTTAATGAACACATCCACTTGTGTAGGCATTTGTTGTAAATTAAGTAAAGTTGTCCCAAGCCTTCCCATTGTTTATGCTATATTAACATGTATTCTTTGATAAGCATCTCATATATGTTTAAATGTTGAAGTAATTGTTTTATTTAGCTTTGTCATATATTATGAGGCATAATATGTCGCTGCAACATATAAGTCCATGACAAATTGGGAATCTTTGTTTGTATGATCCTAAATTGTTATAATATATCGAAAAAAGGTATTAATCAATATCTTAGATGGTATCCTTTCAAGCAAAATTGTTGCTTCATTTAAGCTACATTCAATTTCATGGATGTTGTCATTTTCTGTCAATCTCAAGCTCTCCAAGAAAAGATCAAATGTCCATGTGTCGTCATTTGTAACATATTGTAGAGGGTCAAAAATCAATTTAGAAATTCGCTTCATCATTTCATTTTAACCTTTGATGGGTTCAAGTATTTTGGTCTTTCTCATTGGCATAATTGGGAAATTGAATCTACATTGCACATGCTTCCTCTTTCTGCAAGTTCTTGTGTGATGATGATGCTGAAGTGTTTTGAAATATTTTGAAAGCGTTCTCGAATCACAAGTCAAATTCTTATCCACAAAGCTCTCTATTTCAGCATTTGTGTTTTTTCCATATATTGTTGCATTCTTAATCCATGACAACCCATGGTCATGATGGATTCCCCTCTTTTGGAACTCTGTTATGAATAAAATTTCAACAAGATCCCTGTAATATTTGTAATAATGAGAAAGTAGTTGGTGCAAAGCAATGGACCCGCTTATATAATAGTGAACATAGGTGATAGGATGATTTCTAATCAAGACTGAAATTTCATTTTCCTCTATTTCATCTTCCTAGGAAACAAGTTTTTGGGTCCTAATTTTTTTAGTACCTTAATTAATGGTTTCCAACAATGTTCTTCACTACTAAAGGATACAAATAAGGTTGGTGGCCCTAGCCGACGTATCATTGCATACATGTTCTTACACAAATGTTGATGATAGTCCGAGGATGTGTGTATGGTTCTCAAATCCATGTATCCAATGCTTGATTTCAAATACGATCCAAGTTTGGTTTTGTTTTCACATCTTTCACTACTAGTTTTCTTCCCTTTAATTGACCTTTTCATATTCTAATCCAAATACAATGAAACACTTGGTTAGGAATAATGCACATAATTTTGTAAAAAATATTTGTTGTATCGTAAGCAAAGTCATGGTCTTTGTGAAAGATTTCCCATTGAAAAATGTTTTGAAAACTAAAGTTTTGTCTAATGTAATATACTCTCTTCTCCATAAAAAAACACAGGGAAACCCATATCCTCTGAATACTTATCTTGGAAAATGTCTAATGGAAAGTAACCTTCACCTGGAGCAATATTTATTTGATTTTATTCAAGATTGTAAATGCTACACTAACCAATAAATCCATGCAAAAGTTTTTTTGTTACAAGTTCCTCATCAGTGTCACTATCATCATCAATATTGTCGAAAGTGGAATCACCCACAATTGAGGATGTTTCCCCATGGAACATTTCTTTCCATGCATCATTTATTGCAACTTTCTCCATTGTATAATGTTGTCTTGCATAATCCCTTAAGTGCATTTGTGTTAAAAATTCCTCGCCATGGATAAGTAGGATTCCTCTTGGGAAAAAGTAGGTTCCCTAGACACCTAACCCAAGACAGAAAATAAACAAGTTGTTGTAGAGTTTTCTCCTGCGGATAGGTGAGCACCCTCTTGAACCCTTTCCCCTTTGTTCAAGACAGACCGTAGGGTAGACCAATGTGATTTTCCCACTAGATCCAACTTTCTAGAAACTATATCTACACATCCACTTCCATGCAATCCTATAAAAACAGAGAGAAAGGAAGATAACATACCTTAGAAAAGAGAGATCCTTTGATGTAGACAATCCTCAGTTATTGTTGAACTGATAATCCTTTCCCTAGCTCCAGCTCCGCTTAGCCAATTAACCTACACACAAAGAGACATCCAAACCTTTCTCAAAAACCTCTTGACATATAAAAGATGCATAAGAATGAATATATAACCATAGATCTAAGCTAGCATAAAATAGATCTAATCTATAACACACAAGAAATAATAGATCCAATATATTTGTGTTATGAATTATGTAGATCTATAACAAAGAACCATGATTATCCATGAACAACATGATAAGAGGGGGGAAGAATTGCATGTATATATTAAATGAACAAGAGACATACGTCATATACTACCTTGTGTTGAAGATGAAAATCTCTTCTAATGCTATTGATCCAAGACATTCCTAGGTTGCAGACAATAGGATGATCACAATGGCTGAGAGAATCAAAGTGATTTCACCGACATAACAATACATAACAAGAGTCTCCCCTTTCTCATAAAATGGCCTCAATATATAGGTGAATGGAGGATGAATCTAGACTCCAAGTGATAGATGGGATCAATCTGCTGTGTGAGTTCCCATGTAAGATGAATTGGAGACAAGTCATGCACATGATCCAATCCAAAAGATTCCCAAACTTCAAGGATAAGTGGACCATCGCCTCCCTCAAGGCATGTAGGGAGTGATGGTGTCACTCCCATGCAAGAGTATTGGGAGGGATGGCAGACTGACCATTGCCCCCCTAGAAGCACACATAGGGCGATGCTAGACAAAAAGCGGGCAAAATGAGGCTGGAGAAAGGTGTAAAGGTAAGTGTCTCGGTTAGGCAATGAAGTAGGGTCCCCAATGAACCTAAGGTGGAAAATAAGGGTATAAAAGATGCCCCCTAAAGTGTGAGGTCAAAAGAAAAGCTGTTGGCCAAAACATTTTATAAAAGCATGTCAAGGTAAAGGTCATGGATTCAAGAAACTGGAGAGAACCTGTAAAACATCAACCAGGTATGTACATATCATCCCTGAGTTGGGAATACCCATGCTTGGTAAAAGTAGGACAAAGCATGGCCTCCAAGAGTATACTGCAAATCCATAAATGAAGTATGAGATCATGGACACACGAAATACAAGAGTGGATCCATGTCATGACAAATAACATAGCCACCGACCAATATAGTGTGGATCTATGTGAACCAATGAGATCATAGCCATTGACCAATACGGTGTGGATGTATGTCACAATATACAATATACATGTCAGGAGGACAGATGGAACCACTGATAGTGCACATATGGTCCTCATACAATGTATGAACTGGTGATATAACTCCAATGCAACTTGGGAGGGGAAACAAGGCTATGATGCAACCCCTAACCCAAGGTCTTTGTCCCAAACCCCATTGGTGTGATTCTACAACATGTGAATAAATGTGCTGATGTCGAACATGTGAGAATCCATCTGATTACCGGTCAATGATGTTTATCGTTAACAGATGCGAGGGAGTCCACCGATGATGATGGTGGATCCCAAGACGCATAGTACATTCTAACGAGTGTGAATAAATGAGCTTATGTCGAACACCCATAGAATCACTCAATTAGGAATCAATGATGTTTACCCCTTCTCGAACGCAAGGAATCCTGCCACTGATGACTACAAGATCCATGGTACTAATGTGTCTAAATCCACTTCCTAGATAAGGAGTTGGCGTCGATAGGAAGGAGTTCATCGAAGGAGGGCCTTAATGTATCTCCCATCAATCGACACGAAACATACGTTGAGAGATGTGATAAAGATGTATGATCACCAAATATGACAAACTGACATAGGGATGGCTGACACAAAAGGTCAACAAAACTGCAGAATGGTCGACTCAAGTTGACATTCCCTTGAACGTATAGCACGAAAACTGTATGACTAGATAGAAAAGAATCAAGAACACCTTATAAACCGTAGTGCAATGACACACGAGGCATCGAGGCACCCTCCATAGTGATTGGAAGAGTAAGCAATTGGAGAAGTACTATGAATCAAGGAAATGGTATGTTTCTGAAGCAAAGCTAGAACCCAACTATAAGACAAAGATGCAAACAAGTGCCATGTTCAAGGGCGACGTATGAAATGCTGCCTCTTAAATGAGATAGACAATAAATTACCCCCCCCCCCCTTTTCTCTTTTTGACTCACCTTTTTCATTTTTTAACGTGCTTGAACAAGAGATAGAGGTATGCTTGATAGTATCTTCTTCATAAAGGTTTAATGAGCCAGAAGAAGTAAACTCGAATCCTTCTTCATTTTTTAACGATATTAAAGAAGAGATAGAAATATGCTCGATAAGATACTATCCCCATTCGGCCCTGAAAAGGGTTAAACTTACGCCAAATGGATGTTCTTTCAAATCCTTTAATGAGTGTGAAAGGAACAAGCTTACTCGGAAATATTTTCAATTTTAAGGAGTCAGAAAAGATTTTAAAGAGGACTCCATATGCACCTTTTCCGTGAGAATTCAATAAGCACACAAAATTAAATTTGAGACCTCCTTTTTGGTCACATCCCCATCTTGACCCTATTGCATTAAAATTGTAAATGATGTAAATATCGTTATTAAATCATGGTGAGGAGCTCAAGGCCAAGGCCCCGCCATCGATTTATCGTTTTATATTGTATCAACAATTAAAAATCTGTGCATATGGTTATTGTGCTAGACAGACACAATGTAAATTAAGACATCATGTAAATATGAGTTTTAATGAAATACCCACAACTAGCTATGCAATGCAACAAAGAGATGGGGGCATGATTTTACAAGGAACAGGGAGGGAAATTATTCAAACCCTTGAGCCAATGGTGTTAATCCAAATGTCATTGAGAGAACCCATAAACCATCAACTACCCATTTGACTTATGCACCCAATCATTTAATTCTTCTAAGAGTTGGTTGAGGTAGTTAATGCTTTGGGAATGGAGAGGTATGGTAGCCAATTTCGTGTATGGGAAAGCCATCAATTTAGGAAATCGTATTTTTGCTTCTTGGGCAAGAAAACACCCACGAAATTGTGCCCAAAGACATTCTTCACGCATGGACTTTGCTCTCTCATGCAGTCTGAGCTAGCTGGGGCTTTCTCCTTCACTTTTTCCATCATTTTCCATACCTAGGAACTCGTTTTTGTATTGCACAGTGGCTGGTAGGAAGGGAGTCACGATTTTGGGGTTTATGGAGGTCGTTTTTGTCCCTTGAATGCCCATAAACGTTTTCTGAAAACGATCTTGCTCTCCTAGGGTTGTTTTTTGTTTGTTTGTTTGTTCTGGAAACCCCATTTTGGGCATCCCACTGTAAAAACTCTTTTCTTCATGTCTAGCACTTGTGATTTTGCTGTTTTGTCCATCCCTATTTTGGTTTGAACCTGTGAGCAAGGAATTTGGAGTGGAAGTGGACCGGAATTGGCTTGATAAACCTAGTGAGGAAGGTAACCTCTCAAGAAGATCAAAAGGGCTGGCTACTCTTCTATGCACACCTTGAACAACACTGAAATTGGAAGGTATGGCCTGAGGGACTGTGCAGGAGTGAAGGGAATACTTCCTTGATTCGGGTGTGTAGGCATTGTGGGGAACCAAGCTGGATAGATATTGTAGAGGTACCCATAGCTTTGTGGTCGATCTCACTAGCTTAGCAATTATTTCCTTTCCTTTGCCTTAACAGCCTGATAAACCCAACTGTGGATTGGATTGGCTGATTTTGGTGTATTGTGGCTATGTGTGAGTCTGCTGTTCCCTTTTCCTGGTAGAATCATGCCCAGCTTGGGGGTGGCCATTGTGTTGAGAGTTTGATGAGCACAATTGGCCTATGGTTGGGTGGAACGTTGTAGTTGCATATCCAGTTGCTCGGGACTACTTTGCTTTAAGATAAGTACTCTATCTTGTGTTAATTCTGTAATGTATTTATTTGATGAATATCTTGAATGAAATTCTATATGTGTAATAGAATTTACTTCCGCTGTGTTGATTGAATATATATATATATATATATATATATATACATCTGCATGTCTTTTTGTATTCCAATGGGTTTTGATAATAATCACGGGGCTAGATGCCTAGATTTAGTGTCATGTTCTCTCCCTTGCTGGGTCTGATGGGAGGGACTGTGACATTTTTGTTTTTAACGAGCTCGAAGGAGAGATGGAAGAATGCTTGTCAAGGTATCTTTTTTGTAAACTGTTAACGAGCCCAGAAAAGTAAACTTGAGACCTCCTTTCTATTTTTAACGAGCTCGAAGGAGAGATGGAAATTCTTGTAAGGGTAACTTGTCCATGTAAGTTTAATGAGCCTAGAAAAGTGAACTCAAATCCATCTTTATTTTTTAAGGATCTTAAAGAAGAGAGAGAAACATTGTCCATAAGATTCCTTTTTCATTCAGTTTTAATGAGCCCGAAAAAGGGAGAAAAGAATACTTGATAGGGGCCCATAAGCCCGGGTCACTATCATAATTGATGAACTCGTATGCCCCCTAGTGTATCACACGTTTAAATTAGTAGGGACGGTTCCATAATGGTTGGGTAGTCGCAACGAGGATGTGCATAAGGTTTCTCACCTTTTTCTGATTGAGAAGAAGAGATGCACTATGGTACTCCTCCTCCCAAGGATTTTAATGAGTAGCCATGACTTCCATAAGGGTCTCATCCAAAGGTAATACATAATCAGAAGTGTCATGCGAAATTGGTGAATAATAGTCCCATGTGGGTAAGAGATCAGGATTGACAACTAGGTGAGGATCAAGATCAACAACTAGGTGCGTATCTGAATCAACATCGAGATCAACAACTGGGTGAGGATTAGGATATTGGAGAATTTCCTCCATATTTTTCGAATCTTGGAGGAAAGAGGCACGATGTTGCATATTGTCCCAAGGCTTTTCACACAAAGCCATGACTTCCATAATTGCCTCATAAGAAGTTAAAACATCTAATAGAAAGTCATGTGAAGGAGATGGGGAAGTGAACGAACAAGGCACAACATAAGGGTCGAGATAGACAATTGGGTGATGATCACGATGTGGGTCAACGGGATTGGACTGAATACTTGGTAAGAATTTTTCGATTGTTTATAGAGGTATAGAATCTCCCTTTGAATTTGCTTCCATAACATGGGGTATAACCCAAGGATAAAAAAAAACAAGGGAATTCTTAAAAATGGAAGAGCTCATACAAATGGGAACTTCTTGTTTTGAGTGGTAAGGTGCTGGAAAAGGGAAAATACCCATCAATGAGGAATATTTAAACAAACCAATGCCCACACTTTCATAACTCTTCATGGAATCACTTGCAAAGGGAACGTTACTACTAGGAGTGAGTCGTAAATCAGGCATGCAGTAAGCAAATTGATCTATAGTGACGATATTCCCTTGATGGGGGAAGCAAAGAAGTTGAAAGATTGAAGAGACTACCACCTTCATGGCATAAAACCAACTACGCCGTAGTAAAAAATTATAGTCAAGAGGCGCATCCGAACAACTTCAACATCTATTGTGGCAATTTCCTCCCCTAGCTCAATTGGTAAGGTAATTATGATTCCATGAGGCGTAAAAGTATGACCATCAAATGCCTTCAAATAAGTGGAGGATTGGACAAGCTTAGGAGAGCCTATTGCACGCTAGAATGAAATGGACATAACACAAGTTGAGGCTCCTTTGTCAATAATGGTACAGATCCAGGTGGATATCAGTGGCGACCCACCTTCTCCAACTGGCTCAAAACAGTTTTCTGGCAAATTTGGTAATTTACTATTTTTAGCAGTTTTTTGGGTCCTAAACTTCCAGGTTCGTTTTGAGGCCCTAAACGACATTTTTTGGGGGATATTGCTCGGTGAATGCCCCCATTCATGTTTTATGGAGTATTCCTTGGATATACCTTTCCAATGGGATACCGAGCACCCCAAATGGAGATCGTATGCAAAAGTTATGACCCCGGGAAGTTGACTATTCAACTAACCACCTTGGGGCCGCAAACTTTATGACGGTTCATCTTCTAGGGTGAGGTTTTTGGATGTTTGGGGTTCTTTCCCTCATGATTATGATAAATAGGCCCTTTCAACCTCCTTTTGTATTCATCTTGGCACGAATGAGCACAATGGCCACATCTCTTCTCAGAGATAGCTACTACCATTCTAGTTGTTGTATTTTACAATTTGTTCTATTTCCGCATATTTAATTAAATATGTGTTTACTGTATCGCTGTGTTCTTTGCAATATATCTCTTATTTGATTCTGTATATGCTCTTTTATTTTGTTCCCACATAAATCTGGATTAGGTACGAAAGACATTTTTCCCATGTACAACTACTTGTATCTGAAAGGAAATCAAGCAAAGGTGGGAGAGAGGCCAATGTGATTTTCCCACTAGATCCAACTATCTAGACACTATATATACACATCCATTTCCATGCAATCATATAAGAGGAGAGAGAAAGGAAGATGACATACCCTAGACAAGAGAGATCCTTTGATGTAGACAATCCTCAGCTATTGTAGACCTAATAATCCTTGCCCTAGCTCCAGCTCCACTTAGCCAATTAACCTACACACAAAGAGACATCCAAACCTTTCTCAAAAACCTCTTGACATATAAATGATGCATAAGAATGAATATATAACCATATATCTAAGCTAGCATAAACTAGATCTAATCTGTATCACACAAGAAATAACATATCCAAATATATGTGTTATGAATTATGTAGATCTATAACAAAGAACCATGATTATCTATGAACAACATGATAATAGGGGGGAAGAATCACATGTCTATATTAAATTAAAAAGAGACATACATCATATATTACCTTGTGTTGAAGATGCAAACCTCTTCCAATGCTCTTGATCCAAGACATTCCTAGCCTGCAGACAATAGGATGCTCACAATGGTTGAGAGAATCAATGCGATTTCACCAGCATAACAATTAATATCAAGAGTCTCCCCTTTCTCATAAAATGGCCTCAATATATAGGTTAATGGAGGGTGAATGTAGGATGAATCTAGACTCCAAGTGATAGATGGGATCGATCTGGTGTGTGAGTTCCCATGTAAGATGAATTGGATCCAAGTCACGCACACGATCCAATCCAAAAGATGCCCAAAATTCAAGGATAAGTGGACCATCACCCCCCTTAAGGCATGTAGGGAGTGATGGTGTCACTCCCCTACAAGTGTACATGGAGGGATGGAAGGTTGACCATCGCCCCTCTAGAAGCACACAAAGGGTGATGGTGGAAAAAAGTGGGATAAATGAGGCTGGAGAAAGGTGTAAAGGTAAGTGTATCAACTAGGCAATGAAGTAGGGTCTCCAATGAACCTAAGGTGGAAAATAAGGGTATAACACAAATGGTTGCTAATTTCTCCTAGATCTAGTCTACACACAAGAAAACCCAAGTACAAGAAAGGTGGAAGAGGATAGATATCCTACCTCTACCTTGAAGGTTGTCCTCGCTGTTCCCTGTTGATCCAACTCCTAGCTTGAGGATCCAAGTTAATGAGCCTGCAAACAAAGGGAAAATACAAACACCTTCCAAGAACAAGTGTATGAAACTAAATCTATTTACTAACAAGTAAACAAAATCATGCATTCAACATAAGAAGCACAATTTGGGAGAATATGCCAATTTCATTGATTAGAAAGCTAAAGGAACAAGTACATGACATGATTATACCTAATATTGCACCAGCAACATCTCCTCCATGCTCTCTATCATAATCCCTTTGAGCACCTTAAGACCATAAGGAACACCTCTCTAAGCTTTTTCCATGTGTGTGAGCCAAGGCATGAGGTCCTTCTTATAGGATGGAGAGGCCAAACCACTTGAGAGAAAGATTTGGATCAAGGGAGGATAGGGTGTATCAAGAGAGATTAGGTTGCCATGAATGGAAATGGAGAGATAGTCAAAGGATAGAATGATCCACGTAGTATCATGCTTGAATCTTGAACCAAAAATCAAGGTAAAGAGGCTATAACAGGACGGTTGCTCCCCTAACATTGAGCACAGAGCGAAAATGTTGCAATTTTTGCTCCCCTAGAGGCATTCAAGGAGTGACATTGATTTAATTTTCTCTCCTTGGGCAACTGGAAGGGAGTGACACTCTCCATCAACGCTCAAAGTAGGGTTTGGTAAGGTGGTTCTTCGACCTCAAAATGTCAAGGGACCTTCCCAAACATGTCTAGGGATTAGGTAAACCATAAGGTAATGGGTCCTAACACAAATAGGGAGCATCACAACCTTTACCTATCATGATGATGAAGCATGTTAGGTCAAAAGTGACAATTTTAGGTGCAACAACATTTGTGACAACGTGTACTTGAATTTGACCAATGACATATGCACTCTTGTATTGTAGTTTTATCTTGATTGCAACTGTGGCCGTGTCTCTTCCTTTTTTGTCACAAGGCAAGGCATGTTGTATACATGATGTATTGATGGGCACATTGATTACACCCTCTATTAAACCTAGTTGTGGCTTCTTCTACTTTGGCATAGTTCTCTTATTTGGAGGAATGATATCCTTATTGCCACAACTATTTTCAATTTTAAAACTCTAATTTTAAACTAACGTCTCCTTACTTTATGCACTTTTTTCTTTTTTTGTAAGGCCCGTACCCACGGAGTTTTGAACTAGTGACCTTACAAAAGGAGTGCCTTAACAGTGCACCCATTCACCGTCTATTCTATGCCCTGTGGGCGCTTACTTTATGCACTTATTTTAATCTAATTAATTGATTAATTGTTTCATGTTTAACCTAAGGGATTTCACCCTCCATTAATTCTTAATAGCTAATTCCATCTAACTTATTTATATAACAACTCTCTACTCTTTTCTATTCGTCAAAGCTTCTTCTTTTCTCCCATGATGATGGGTGGAGTGTCCACCCGAAACATCGGGTTCCAAAATTCTAACACAGTGTAATCCAAAAGAAAAATCACAATGATTACGCATTGTGAAAACCTACGTGCTCAAATTACTAACATTATTCTAGGAAGAGTATCAGAACAACCTCGCAACTTCTCCATGCAATGAAGGCTTCATTTTATTTTATTTTAGCACCAAGAATATGCCAAAATTTGTGAATCTCTTCATCACATTTCTAAGTTTGCAACTACCTATCATTTTAGAGAGTCATACCTAACTGGTTGTTAAAGAATTGAGAAAGTGACCGATGTCCATGTTTCTATGATTAGTCTCATTAATAACATAATTGACTTTCCCACTACTTTGCTATTGGATGAATAATTCGAAATTACCATTATATTGAAAGTATTTTGCCTATTCAAGTAAATATTACATGCAAATGAATGTCTGTCCATGTTCTACCTGAATATGCAATAGGAAAAATAATCAATTCTAATATGATTTACTCGTTTGTCCAATTTATGTGCAGATCAAATGTGATGAACTCCTATGAAAAAAAAAACGACTTTTTTTTGGATATTCAATAAGTTATAACTTCAATTCAACGTATAGAGAACACCTACCTTTGTAACTTGCTCTATCCATGTGCCATATAGGTCAAATATCATAAGGTTATGTGAGCATATAAGTCATAAAATAATTAGGATGATGGCTTTTTACACCATCCACCAAGGTTCCAATCTAGGGAAGATTCATATAGTAGGGTTGAAACCAAGTGCAACTCACAAGCAAATTTGGTGGAATCGTTAACCCCCAGTAGTGGCATCTCATACCAAAGTATGTTTGAGCCTTCCCACCATCCAATTTGGTAAATGATTGTAAAATTAGTCACAGCAGATCTAATGAACAAGTAAATCAATCACAACAGATGAACATAGAAAATATGGTGCAAAACTGTGCAAAACATGCAGCAGTGCTCAATATCCCAATAAGGGTGAATAATTACAATACAATCTGACTCAATGACTAAACAATTCGAATTGCCTAAGTAGGTCATTCGAATCACTGAATGGAGTAGCTTGACTCCAACTAGGAGTCCTCATCATCAATCAGTAGTGGTCATCAATGCACAAGAACCAGTCATCCAGGTGTCAATCTGAGTCTAACTGAGTGTGTCATGTGTAACTGAAGTGTGTAGCACTGATTAAGGGAAGGAGGCTCAGTGGGGGGTGCATGGGAGGCTAACTGAAGTCAGAACAAGTCATCTAGTCAATCTGGAGGTCCAACGGAAGTGAAACAGTCAGTCGGGAGTGAAACTAGCCTCAAATCAGGGAGAATCATAGCTAACTGAGTGTAACTGAAGTGGAACTGCAGTGGTAGGTGAACAAGTGCGCCCTTCTCTGGCAGTAGGTGAGAAGTGGGCGCCTTTCAGCCTAGGAGGGCTAAAACTCTGAAGTAAGTGGCTCCCGGGTGCTAGAATAAGGTGGCTAAGGTGCTGGAGGCATCAAACTGGTGACTGGGATGCATGCAAACCCTAGAATTTGCATGCAAACCCTAATTGCATGCAAGATCCTGAAAAAGATGATGTGGATATCCGAACACCCCCCCTCAAGCTAGACTATGATGTGCAAAAAATAATGTGGGGCCCTGGTAACTAAGACCAAAGGTCACCCCAATAAAAAAATGCTGAAAATAAACTAAGTGAGGAAAGAGGGAAAACCCAGTGGGAAGAAAGCCCCCCCCCAAGCTAAAGCATAATAATGAATCAATCTGTCTCCACCATGATGGAACTCACCCCCAATAGTGAACGGAGGTAAGAGAACTTCTTCTTAGTGAAGCTCTTGGTGAAGATGTTTGCAATTTGCTCATCAGTAGGGCAATATTGCAGAATGATGGTGCGGTCATGCACCAACTGTCGAATGTAATGCATATGAATCTCAATGTGTTTGGTCCTCTGCCGCTGAACTGGATCTGTGGAGATCTTGATAGCACTTTGATTGTCACAAAATAGGACAGTCGAAGTAGTGCCACCAAAACCAAACTCGGAAAGAATACCCTGCAATCAAACTGCCTGAATGCAGGCATTGACTGCCCCTCGATACTCTGCCTCTGCTGAAGAAAGTGCAATGGCTGCTTGCTTTTTGCTGGACCAGCAAATAGCATCATGACCAATCATGAAAACATAACCGGAAGTGGACTTCTGATCAATGCTATCACCTGCCCAATCTGAATCAGTAAAACCAATGAAATCAAGCTCAGAATCTGCAGCATAATGTATGCCAAAATGTCTCGTACCTTGCACATACTGCAAGATCCGCTTGGATGCTCGCCAATGAAGCTCATGTGGCTGCTGCATATATCTTGACACGGCACTCATGGCATATGAGATATCAGGCCTTGAGTGTGTCAAATAAAGTAGTGAACCAATCAACTGTCGATACATACTGCAATCTGCAAGCGGTGTAGAATCTCCCTCCTCAAGACTGATTCCTGAGAGGAATGGGAATGGGGCTGCCTTACATTCAGCCATATTAAACTTCAATAACAGGTCGGAAGCATATTTTTGCTGATATATAGTGATCCCATCAAAATTTTGAGCTATCTCCAAGCCCAAAAAGTGACTCAGCAAGCCCAAATCGCTCATGTCAAAAGCTAGATTTAAGGCAGATTTTAGCTTGTTTATTGAAGTAAGTGTGCTACCAGTAATGAGAAGATCATCAACATAAAGTACAATAACCAACAAATTACCTTTAACTCGCTAAAGATACACATTCAGATCAGATTTGCATCTTTGGAAATTCTGAGAAAGAAGGAAGGAGTCCATCTTTGCGTACCAAGCTCTTGGGGCCTGTTTTAACCCGTACAAAGATTTCTTCAATCTGCAAACCAATGATGGATCTGATGTATAACCCTTTGGTTGCTGCATATATACCTCTTCAGCAAGGTCTCCATGTAAAAATGCACTCTTCACATCCATGTGGTGCACCTCCCAGTGCTTGGATGCGGAAATAGCTAAAACAAGGCGGATGGAATCCATCTTTGCAACCGGTGCAAAAGTCTCAGTGTAGTCCACTCCTTGGACTTGGGAGAAACCTTTTGCCACCAAACTTGCTTTATATTTGCTGATAGTCCCATCAGCAGCAACTTTAGTACGGTAGACCCATTTACACTTCACTAATTTTCTTCCAGGTGGAAGAGAAACTAGCTCCCATGTGTTGTTCTTTTGAAGAGAACTGTACTCTTCATCCATGGCACTTTTCCATCTCGGATCTCGATGAGCAGAATAGTATGATGTAGGATATGAACCAGCCATCAAATAACAAATCTCAGGAAGAAATGGATCAGCAATATAAAGAGCCATACCTGCTCTTTGAAAGTCTGCTCTTGTTCGTCTCGGATCAACAGGATTTCCAAGATTCGAACCAGCAGATTGTAGAGTGTTTTGGGCCCACTTTGGTAACTGAGGAGGATCATAATGGTCGGATTCCGAACCTGATATTTCATGATCATCATATGCTACTACAATATCAGAAATATCAGAACTCATACCTTCATTATCGCTGCACGGATCTTCTTCTGGTAAGGGCGGTGAATCGGCAGTCTTCTCCTCGACTAGTTGCAATTCTTGAAGCGGTTCTTCAAATTGCACACTGCGCTCTATGAATATCTTTTTAGATCTGATATCCATGAGTTTATATGCTTTTGATTCTTCCCCATATCCTATCAATATGCACTCGGTACTTTGTGGATCCAAAGCTCGTCTCTTCTCGGAAGGAATTCTAGCCCATGTAGTAGAGCCAAAAACTCTCAAATTTGACACATCCGGTTTGTGACCAAAGAATGCTTCGAAAGGAGTCATACCTTTCATGGATGAATGTGGAACATGGTTCTGTATATATGCAACAACATTGATTGCTTCAGCCCAAAGATTTGCAGCCAAACCTTTTGATTCAATCATGCATGTAGCCATCTCTTTTAGTGACCGATTTTTCCTTTCCGCTACACCGTTCTGCTGGGGTGTGTAGGGAACTGTATGTTGGATCTTAATTCCGCTTTGGGAACAAAGTTGCAGCAACTTGGATTTAATATATTCTCCACAATTATCAGATCTAAGAGCTTTGATCTTGCTCTCAGTGGCGGTCTCAACAGAAGCCTTAAAATCCTTGAATTTTCCAAGCACTTCTGACTTGTTTTTGAGAAAGAATACCCATGTAAAGCGGGAAAAATCATCAATAAATGTCAAAACATACCTTGAATCATTTAATGACATATGGGGCAGCGGACCACTGATATCAGAATGGATCAACCCCAAAATAGTAGAAGCTCTTCTAGCTTTGCCGCGGTCGAATCTGTGCTCGGGGTGCTTCCCAATGATGCAACCAGTGCATATTCCCTTCGAGGAACGGAGTTGTGGAAGCCCATCTACCATGGATTTGTTTGATAACAGCAGCAAATACTTATAATTAAGATGTCCAAATCTTTCATGCCAAAGCCTACTAACCTCATTACCATGTGTGCGAAGAGAAGTGGGCTTTGCAAGCGGAATAAAGTGTGAAAACTCATAGCATTTTGCAGTGTGGTTTGCCTTTCCAATTGCAACTAGTCTTCCACTTTTGATATCAGAAATTTCAACTGTATTAGGGCTGAATGTAACTTGCTTAGGTTCACCAGTGTGTGTCATTTGATAAACAGAAAGAAGATTTGAAGCCAAGGAAGGCACATAGAGAACATTTTGAAAGCTTCCATGATCTACATGAATCGTACCTTTTCCCTTTGAAGAAATTTTTGAGTCATCTCCCAAATGGATGGGGATGGAGATATTTGGATCGAATGAGGAAAAAGAATCAATATTTGCAGCCATATGATTTGATGCACCCGAATCTATCAAGAGAGTAGTGGGCTTCGAAACCGTTGCCATGAGTGCTTGTCCTCTTTCATGATCATCATTCCTATCCTTCTTCCTTGCACCGTCGGGAAGAGTTATGTTGTTCTTTTCCAAAAGGAGGGCCATTTGATCTATAGTCTTCTTCATACATGAACTTTCGGGATGAAAGACACGATTGCAATAAGTACATTTAGATTTTTGGTTACCTTCTTTGCCCTTTTGCTTGAACTTCGAACTGGATGGTGCATCCGTTTGTTTGCCTTTGTCTTTTTGCTTGTGAGGCTCGAATTTGGGCTTCTCCTTCTTTTGCTTTCCTTTACCATTCGAGATATTGGGTCCTTGAACATATAGGGCTGAATCTTTGGAGCTTATGGACCCCATTTGAATCAACTTGTCATGCTCTTTTGTGACGGACTCAATGAAGGCATTCAAGGTAGGCATCTTCCAATTCGGGGTAGTTAGCCGACCGGAATTGAAAGTAGAGACAAATACCGAATAATCTTTCCCAAGCTTGCTTAGAATGGAGAGGATCAATTGTTTATCCTCTTTGATAACTCCACTGTTCTTCAATTGCAAGTTCAAGTTCTTGAATTTTGTGAAGAATTCATTGATGGTCTCGAAATTCTCAGGACTAAGGGCAATCAATTCATTCTCTAATTGAAAAGCCCTAAGCTCATCTTGCTTGCCAAATAGTGTTTCAAGTTGCTCCCATATGGCTTTTGGAGTCTTCAATCCGCTGAGATGGAAGTGAAGATCTTTGGAGATGGAGAGACAAAGAAGACCATAAGCTTCATCAAGCTTGTTGTAGTGTTTGGTTCTATCTGACAGATTGCTTGGCTCCAATTCAAGACCAATAGTGACTCGGTAGTAACCTTTTGAACGTAATATGATCTCCATATCATCTTTCCAATCAAAATAATTGAATGGGGTGAGGATAGGCTTTGAAGAAGAGTATTCCATTGCTAGGAGCGAGTCAAACTGATGTAGAAGGAGCTTGCATGCACAGTGTAGCGAATGCAATTGCTGTAGAGGAGCTTGCATGCACAATGTAGCGAATGCAATTGATGGAGACAATAAACCTGCAAATCACAATAAAACAAGAACAATAAGGTCGAACAATCCACCCTTTTAGAGTTGCATCACACCTGGGATTGGAGATCAAACAATGTTGAATGGGTCCAATGTATCAGATCCAGGAATTATGTGGAAACTCAAGCTTCTGGAGTGGTATTGGAATTATTTTCAAGCTTTGCATGCACAGGAGCGAATGCCCTTGAGATATCTCATGCCAAAACTTTTTGAAATTTGAGCAATTTAGTCAAATCTTCTTGTACAAACACCTGTAGAAAAGAGATCTTGTCCCTGCAATGGCTCTGATACCATGTAAAATTAGTCACAGCAGATCTAATGAACAAGTAAATCAATCACAATAGATGAACATAGAAAATATGGTGCAAAACTGTGCAAA
Source organism: Larix kaempferi (assembly GCA_027924585.1). NCBI lineage: Eukaryota > Viridiplantae > Streptophyta > Pinopsida > Pinales > Pinaceae > Larix > Larix kaempferi. The sequence continues at coordinate 8,346,811 of BSBM01000589.1, read as the reverse complement.
ACATGCAGCAGTGCTCAATATCCCAATAAGGGTGAATAATTACAATACAATCTGACTCAATGACTAAGCAATTCGAATTGCTTAAGTAGGTCATTCGAATCACTGAATGGAGTAGCTTGACTCCAACTAGGAGTCCTCATCATCAATCAGTAGTGGTCATCAATGCACAAGAACCAGTCATCCAGGTGTCAATCTGAGTCTAACTGAGTGTGTCATGTGTAACTGAAGTGTGTAGCACTGATTAAGGGAAGGAGGCTCAGTGGGGGGCGCATGGGAGGCTAACTGAAGTCAGAACAAGTCATCTAGTCAATCTGGAGGTCCAACGGAAGTGAAACAGTCAGTCGAGAGTGAAACTAGCCTCAAATCAGGGAGAATCGGAGCTAACTGAGTGTAACTGAAGTGGAACTGCAGTGGTAGGTGAACAAATGCGCCCTTCTCTGGCAGTAGGTGAGAAGTGGGCGCCTTTCATCCTAGGAGGGCTAAAACTCTGAAGTAAGTGGCTCCCGGGTGCTAGAATAAGGTGGCTAAGGTGCTGGAGGCATCAAACTGGTGACTGGGATGCATGCAAAGTGCATGCAAACCCTAGAATTTGCATGCAAACCCTAATTGCGTGCAAGATCCTGAAAAAGATGATGTGGATATCCGAACACTTCCCACCATCCAATTTGGTAAATGATTGTTTTAATGTGAATATAAAAAAATCAAATTTGTCCAATTTGCTTAGATCATATTTCATACTCTTTTTTCATAGAATAAGTTGAATTTCATCTAATTCTCATTGGAAAACTGAACCTGGTCCCAAAGTACACTCAAATCAAACTCGTCTGAGAAAATAAATAAATAAAAAAGAATTGAAACTAACTCATTGGAACTCCTACATAGCTTAAGGTCAAACTCTACTCTCACGCACTCACAAGTTTTTCACAGGGTAGTGAGTTAGACTTACAACCCTATTGCAAAACTAGGTGGGGACCCTTTCTAATTTATATAACCTAAATAGGGAAAAAAATTCCATTCTTCTTAGGTAAATTAACCATATTTTCTAAACATTTTCCTAGAGTTTTAACCAAGTTTGAGACGAACTCGACTCCCAAACCTCACCAAGTTTTTCACCGAGCCGAGCTTTGTAGCACACATATGGTGATGCAATTGATAATTACTTTAATGGATATTGAGCATGTTGTAACCTACTCTATCTATGTTCCATATAGATGAAACATCACAAAGTTGTGTGTGCATATAGGTCAAATGATTAATTCACTATTATTCCATTAGGGTGTTTTATGGTTGAATGGTAAGGATGAGACTTGTCAGGTCATCCAACGGGGTCCCAATTTATGGGACGTCACCCCACTCCCAGAGTGCAGTTGGGGATAGGTAAAGCCTTGACAACTTTGGAAGTACAATTACCCTTTGTCATTGCATATTTTCCAAAATAAAGTTTGATCCTTTCAAGGGAATCAACCCTACATACCACACTTGCAAAAAGCTTCAGTCTTGATAACTTATATTGCATCTCTCTCACCATGCCTCTTGCATGATACGCTCACATAGTGATGTTTCGTTTGAAATTCTACATATATTATTACTTCAAGAATCCATGACCCTACCTTCATATTCCAAGTTATGTATATTTAGTTAGAAATTTCGATAAAGCATCTTTATTGTAGCATAAAAAATTGTCTATTAATGAAGATTGTTGAATCAAACTTTAGGCCTATGCGATACTTAAACATTTTGATGCTACTAAAAACATTCCATAGCAATGCAAGAGAAGAGCATCAAGATACACAAAATATGAACAAAATATAGGAAATAAGATGAATGCCATTTTATTGTTGTAAACATTCTATATAATAAAAAAGAAAGTTTTTTTTTCTTTCTTAATCTCGCTACTCACCCCTTACTTCTTGTTCAAAAAAGAATAAAAAAATCCCTTTTAATGCAAGTCACTACCTTTTCAATTCATGCAACCTTGAATTTTCATTTGCACATCCAACGATATATGTCCCTTTATATTTAAATGATATAAATTCACCTAACCAATTTTCAACATGAATTTATATCATTTAAATAATGAAAAACAAATCTTTTATTAAAGAGAACATTTCCCATGCAATCAACAATCAATTAATTCCGACAACTAAAAGCTAGAGCGGAAGTCCAGGGAGATAATAGTTAAGTGCATACAATGCCTATGTCCCTAAATGGATTATGCTAATGACCCATGACCAAAAATACACAACCTATGTCTGAGGTACTTAGAAATAAGAAGCAGTATTTGTTTGAATGTAGCATTGAATGCACAATTTCATAATAAATAGTTAATGTTTATTCTAGGTTACTTGTTGATCCTATCATAAACTACAATAGCTTAAAAAAGATCAAAATTCTATTGTGATCTCAAAAATTACATTCCAAATTACCCTGAAAAGTGGAAAAACTGAAGCAAAAAATAAAAAAAAGAAACCGCTTAACAAACCTTGCAACATAGCAAGTTTTTAGAAAAAATTGTAGACCAAACAATTTGGAAGTAAAAATATGTCTAGAAGAGGTGATCCCTTGATGTACTAGTATGGAAACATACATTGCTCTTTCAAGAATGCATGTGAACTTACTTCAGAAACTATGTGAAGCACTAACAAAAGTTATCTCCTTTCATAAGAAAGAAAAAAAATACTGAATGCACTACCAGAAGAAATGAATGCATTGGTCCTAACACTTTTAATATGAAAGAAGATGTGTAGCACTGTACATTTGGATTTAAGCCTCGATTGAGAGAATGAGAATGTCCACACACTTAAAAACATTTATCTACATGTACTGCATTAGATCGAGCAAATATTAGAGGAATGCATCGTTGCGTCAATGTCCTTTGACAACAACGGTCCTTATGAATTGCGACGAACCTATATAGTAATTTATCAAACACTGTGGCTAGGTGGTTATTGATCCCTTCAAGTTTATTTCCCATTTACTGGATCCCTGTTACTGAATTGATAACCACAGTCTAACAGGTTCGATTACATTAAATTGCCAAATAACGTGGCATTTTTAGAAATTTTGTTTTTTTAAATTAATTTTTATTCATTAATGACTTTTTTTCGCATATTCAATAAGTTATAAATTCAATTCAACGTATAGAGAACACTGACCTCTGTAACTTGCTCTATCCATGTGCCATATAGGTCAAATCTCACAAGGTTATGTGAGAATATAGGTCATAAAATAATTAGGATGATGGCTTGTTACACCATCCACTAGGGTTCCAATCTAGGGAAGATTCAAACAATGGGGTTGAAACCAAGTGCAACTCATAAGAAAATTTGGTGGAACCATTAACCCCCAGTAGTGGCATCTCAGACCAAAGTATGTTTGACCCTTCCCACCATCCAATTTGTGAAATGATTATTTTAATGTGAATATAAAAAAATTCAATTTTGTCCAATTTGCTCAGATTAGATGTCATACTCTTTTTTCATAGAATAAGTTGAATTCCCTCTAATTCTCGTTGGAAAACTCAACCAGGTCCCAAAGTACACTCAACTCAAACTCGACTGAGAAAAAAAAGAAATAAAAAAGAAGTGAAACTGACTCATTAGAACTCCTACATACTTTCAGGTCAAACTCTACTCTTAGGCACACACAAGTTTTTCATAGGGTAGTGATTTAGACTTGCAAACCTAATGCAAAACCAGGCGGAGGCCCTTTCTAATTTATATGACCTAAACAAGGAAAAAAATGCCATTCTTCTCAGGAAAATTAACCATATTTTACCAACATTTTCCTATAGTTTTAACCAAGTCTGAGAAGAACTTGACCCCCCAACCTAACCATGTTTTTCACTGATCCAAGATTTGTAGCACACACATGGCGATGCAATTGATAATTACTTTAATGTATATTGAACACATTGTAACCTACTTTATCCATGTGCCATATGTATGAAGCATCACAAAGTTGTGTGTGCATATAGGTCATAATGATTAATTCACTATTATGCCAATAGGGTATTTTATGGTTGAATGGTAAGGATGAGGCTTGTCAGGTCATCAACCAGGGTCCCAATTTATGGGAGGTCACCCCACTCCCAGAGTGCATTTGGGGATAGAATCCTTGACAAATTTGGAAGTTCAATTACCCTTTGTCATCACATATTTTCCAAAACTAAGTTTGATACTTTAAAGGGAATCAACTCTACATACCGCACTTGCGAAAAGCTTCATTCCCGATAACTTATATTACATCTCTCTCACCATGCCTCTTGTATGATACACTCACATAGTGATGTTTTGTTTGAAATTATACATATATTATTACTTAAATAATCCATGACCTACCTTCATATTCCAAGTTATGTAGATTTTGTTAGAAATTTTGATACAACATCTTTATTGTATCATAAAAAATTGTCTGTTAATGAAGATTGTTGAATCAAACTTTAAGCCTATGCAATATTTAAACATTTATATGCTACTAAAAACATTCCATAGCAATGCAAGAGAAGAGCATTAATATTAAACAAATACAAACAAAAAATAGGAACTAAGATGAATGCCATTTTATTGTTGTAAAACACACACACATATATATATATATATAATAAAAAAGAGATTGTTTTTTCTTCCTTTAATCTCGCTACTCACCCCTTACTTCTTGTTCAAAAAGGAATTAAAAAGGCCCTTTTAATACCAGTCACTACCTTTTCAATTCACGCAACCTTGAATTTTCATTTGCACATCCAAGGAGACAAGTCCCTTTAGATTTATTTTAGCAACAAGCTACAAGGAGCATAACATTTGATTGTATAAATTCACCTAACCAATTTTCAACATGAATTTATATCATTTAAATAATGAAAAACAAATCTTTCCTTAAAGAGAACATTCCCATGCAATCAACAATCAATTACTTCCGACAACTAAAAGCTAGAGCAGAAGCCCATGGAGATAATAGTTAAGTACATACAGTGCCTATTGCCCTAAATGGATTATGCCAATGACCCATGACAAAAAATACACAACCTCTGTTTGAGGTACTTAGAAATAAGAAGCAATATTTGTTTGAATGTGGCATTGGATGCATAATTTCATAATAAATAGTTAATGTTTATTCTAGGTTACTTGTTGATCCTATCATAACCTACAATAGCTTAAACAAGATCAAAATTCTAGTGTGATTTCAAAAATTACATTCCAAATTACCTTGAAAAGTGGCAAAACTGAAGCAAAAAATCAGAAACAAAAAACCGCTTAACAAACCTTGCAAAATAACAAGTCTTTAGAAAAAAGTGTAGACCAAACAATTTGGAAGTAAAAATATGTCTAGAAGAGGTGATTCGTCGATGTACTGGTATGGTGGCATACATAGCTCTTTTGAGAATGTGTGTGATCCTACTTCAAAAACTATGTGAAGCGCTAACAAGTTATCTCCTTTCATAAGAAAGAAAAAAAATATTGAACGCACTATTAGAAGAAATGAATGCACTGGTCCTAACACTTTTAATGTGAGAGAAATTGTGCAATACTGTATATTTGGATTGAAGCCTTGATTGAGAGGACGAGAATGTCCACACACTGGAAAACATTTATCTACATGTACCACACTAGATCGAGCAAATCTTAGAGGAATGCATCATTGCGTCAATGTCCCTTCACAACAACGGTCCTTATGAATCGCCACCAAGCAGTATAGCAATTTATCAAACACTCTGCGGCAGGGTGGATATTGATCCCTTCAAGTTTATTTCCTATGTACTGCCTCCCTATTACTGAATTGATAACCACAGTCTAACAGGTCTGAGTACATTAAATTGCCGAGTAATGCGGCATTTTTAGAAATTTTGTTTTTTTTAATTAATTTTTATCCATTTTTCTTCTCTGACAATCGTAGTTTCTCTTGCAAGGATTTGTGTCCCACCCATTGCTTTTTTGACCAATAAAAAAATTGATTCATTGAAATCTTAAAATCCTTAAATCCTTTTTCAATTACCATAAAATTTTGTTGAAAACATATTTTCTTGCTAACATTTCAAAACCATGTACAAATTTATGCAAATCGATCAAACTAATATATAGTTAAAATAATTTGACTTCCAATTGAAAAGTATACTCCTTGTTGTGGTCGGGGCTAAAAATATTGGTAATATATCTATATATTATTATTATATAATGTATGCCATGTAAATATTACATTATTGCAGACCTAAAGAAGATAAATTGTACCTTTTGAAACGAGTAGAATGTTCACATTGTCAATTTTACTTATGTGCCATTCACCATCTTCTTGATATATTAAGCATGAAAAGAGTTTGGGCATTGTTACAGGACATCAACAACTTTGAATTGAAATTAAGTCCTTGAAATTAATAGTACAAGTTGTTATAATCAATTAGAAAAGGACAATTCCTATAACTAATTGATGACCATTGAGTAATGGGAGAATGAATTGAAGTGAGATTCTTGGTATAATTGATTGATGACCATTGAGTAATGGGAGAATGAATTGGAGTGAGATTCTTGGAAATTAATAATAGCAGTTTTTATAGTTTGGGTCTCATAAATCATTAATGGTCACTCAATGACGGGACAATGAAGATATATTGGTCACTCAAGTACCACTTTTCATTTTTATTGTGTAAGATTACCTAGAGCACTAAGATCCCCATCGTACTCAATATGTTCAACCCCAACTATACCCATATACATTAACTTGTAGAGATCAGGAACTAAATATATTGGTGGATAAGGTACTAAATATGTACCATCTTTTGTTTATTGGATGGTACGTATTATTTCAACGTCGAATGATAGCATATACATCATGGAGATGGGCCATCACTCATCTTAAATATTAGAGCTTAGAGCTGCCCTAGGAGCTCAAGGGCCTTCACTTACACGGATGCTAAATATATCATTATTTTCTTATATGTTGACACAAAAATAAGAACACTGGAGTAGTAAAAATATATTAAAATCAAATAAAAAATTAGGTATTATTTCATTAACTTTTTGTATAGCTCGTTTTATTAATTTGTGAGTTCCTATACAAGGCATACACTATTTTTATGTATTTCACATTATATATTACAATTTTAATTCTAAATATGTATTAGATCTTATTTTTCCTTCTCTAATTTTTATCTTTCGATGAGTTGTTAGTGTAAGAGTTGATTTAGTTTATGAGGTGGTTAAACCATGTATCATAAATTTGTATCATTGGAATGAATACAGGTTGAGAATGGCTTAAGCATTTTTTTGTCAATCTTTTTGCTTCATGTGTCATTACTTCATATTTTTCAAAATGGTATCAAATCTTTATAGTTCTTAAGGCTTGAATGAACCTATGGGAGTTGTCTATAGAAATTGAAGTTTGAAGTTTGAGGAAGGAGCCATAAAGAGTTACGATGGATGATGAACCAAGATAGAGATGCCAATGCTGTGAAGAAAGAAAGCTACATTAAAAGAGCTGCTTGTTTGTAGATCAAATGATGCTATAAACAATGGATGGAAGAATGAAGATATTATAGTCATAGTAGAGAAACATATAAAAGACTGCAATTGTTTTCTCTCATCAAAGACCTACCAAAGAGTATGATTATCATTGTAAGTTATGGACAACATGACTTTCATTTTCTCGAAACTAGATCTATGTTAAAATCTACAAAATATGAGTTTGTATTGGGAACAAGGATTCTATGTTGTTAGAGTATTAAGTTGTATGTGGTGTAAATTCCATCTATGAAATACATTTAGATGTTTTGCATGAAATTAAAGCCAATAAACAATGGAAATTACTACTAAATATAATGGGAAAGACGAGATTATGAAAATTTGTCTCATTTGGAAATATGATTTGCAAGTTTGGGACATTTCAGATTTGTTTATCAATAATAATGATATGATGTTAAAAAAATCTAAAATCCCATAGATTTGTTCTTTGTTGTTGAAGAAAACTTTTAGATGATCACATGAAAAAAGATAGCGGTTTTTATCAATTCACTTATGCGCGTGTGATAAGCACTAGTCACTTTCAACGATTTGTATTATCAACTAGAGATCAACCTCAATCTCCTCAAATTGTGCTCTATTGTAGCAATCCACAATACTATTTTTGATTGATCTCTTTATTGATTTCAACTTGCTCTTTTGAAAGATATGTGGAGATTTGTTTTCTGAATTAGAATCATTTTTGTTGTTGGATATGGGCATAGAACATGTGGCTATGGCTATCTAAATTAAAACAATTTTAGCATTTATCCACCAAGACAAAAATCTAACCACAGAGATGTACCCACAACAAATTGTGTCCAAGCCAACCAATTAAGTATACAAGAAAGACGAATAATAATAATAAAATAATAATAATAACCTATTTTTAAGGTCATAGCCAAGCTAGGCACCAATTTGGTGTATGGAACCTCCTTGTTAGTGGGACAAGGGACCCCCTTTGCGAAACGATGTAACTACGTCTACAAAGGTGTACATACACTACCCCCTCTAGATTTGAACCTATGACTTTTTAGAAGGAAACACATGTTTTTAACTATTAGACTCACTCAAGTTGTAACAAAAGAGAACAACACAATCGATCTCAATTTAACACAAAGGAACAACACAATTGCACAATTGAGGTCACGATTTTCATGATAACTAGAAAGCAACCCTAAGGCTTCATCACATTCCTTATTAAAATTGTTCTTGTCTCTTCACTCTATGGCACATGGACAACTTGCCCCTTCATTGTATGGCACGTGGACAACAACTACAATAGACTTGGCCACATCCATTCAAATAGAGAGCACGCGTTTATTGACCAAGAAGAGGTTATGCACTCTTGGAGTTACGAGAAAAAAACGAGCCAAGTAGCCAACTCCCCGTGTGAAGGAAGAATACTTAAAAAAAAAGTCCACGTGCATTTGCCAATGACCATTATCAATTTATCACGTAATGTTTAGGAAGTGAACATCTATTTTTAGTCCTTGCCAGGGCAGAGTAAGTAGCTCACTTGGTGAGTGAAGGAGGCCCAGGCTATTAAGTACCGGGTGGGGTAGGGTTTCCATGCAGGGATTCAGGGATTATAGCAATCCATTAGTCGCTATGACAGTTTGAATTTTGTATTAATAGCAAAACAAATGTACACTGTTTTTAAATATTTTGAAATAATTTTATATTAAATTTAATATTTCGAAATTAAAAAATATTTTTTTAATATTAAAATTAAAATTCTTATTTTATCATTGACTGAAACTGATGAATTGACAATATATCCCTAGTGGGATGTGAAATTGTTATAGTCCCTTCCATGCAGGGATTATAGGGATCCGTTGGGTAACTATGACACTTTGACTTTTGTATTAATAGCAAAAAAAACTATACTGTTACTGTTTTCAAATGTTTTGAAATAATTTTATATTAAATTTAATATTAAGAAATTAAAACTTATTTTTTTTAATATTAAAACGAGAAAGGGGATACGATCTCCATTTGCATAAAATATGTTTGACATGACACTTCTGCAGAGAGAGATACGATCTTAAGGGTGCGATCTCCATTACATTAAAATGGACATCTTTAATTTGCGAGGAGCCCTTTAATGCTTCTAAAAGCTTCAAATTTGGCCGCACCCGAAGCTTCTATCCCCTGGCACAAAAACTGGAAATACCTATTAGTCTCTTCTTATTAGAGCCATTCACGGGTTGGCCCAGCCCAGAAGAATATGATTTCCCAGACTTACTATTGATAAATCAAGAAGGGGTTTTACAAATTTCTGTGAAGACATAGTCTTCTTTCTATGATTTCCCAAATTTCCCAGACTTACTATTGATAAATCAAGAAGGGGTTTTACAAATTTCTGTGAAGACATAGTCTTCTTTCTACTGTCTGGGTAAGCAACAATATCCAAACATTGGGATCTATTGGTAACCTTTTGGAATGCCTGCTTCTCCTCCGAATCAACCATTACAAGGGGTTGTCTGTATCCATAGGTAAGATAATGCAGAAAGAAAAATGCATAATTATTTCGCAGTCCTGTTGTGAATGGTGCAGTGGATGACGAGGTCAAAAAGTTACCAAGGAGAAAGCGAAGGGCAATGTTCCCAGAGGAGCGCGAAGAAGCTGTGAAGTCGTTTCTTAATAGTATTTCTTTCACTCTACTCAACTCAAATCTGCTTCTTGCATCGCTCATCTTCAAATCTATATATGTTGATCATAGTGAATAATCAATGATCATAGTGAATAATCAATCATTTGGTGCAATTTTTCTCTTCAGGAATAAGTGTCATAGAAAAATCAATATGATTACGAAGATGTCGATATATATTGTACACTTATTGTTTCCGATTGGCTATGTGAAAAAAAAGAGTGAGTATGCGAAAAGGCCCAAATAATTTGCTTGCCTGTTGTTTAGTTTATGACTATTCATGTTTCCGAGTGGCCATGTGAAAAAAAAGAGTGAGTATGCGAAAAGGCTCAAATAATTTGCTTGTCTGTTGTTTAGTTTATGACTATTCATGTGGTTTAGTGGTTGGGACATGCAAACAGTCTTGTTCAAATTTTCATGTGGTTTAGTGGTTGGGACATGCAAACAGTCCATGTTCAAATTTTCAAATTTTGTGTAGGGTAGAGCTTGCATGAGAATCTCTATTATACTTGTGTTGTATTATATAATTTTGAACAACTATATTTTGATGCCAAGTGTGCAAGCTTTGCGTGGCACTCGTGTTGATCTTGGACATACTAGCTTTGCTCCTTTGTACACACTAAAATATCTACCTATCGTACTCTTTGAAAACGCCTACTTAATAAAAGTATGTAAACTGTATAGGTGGCAATGATCTTTGTGTGCATGTATTGTACACAAAAAATGTTGCAGAAATTAATACATCAAAAAATGTTGATGTGTCTTTTTCTGGTGATCTCAGTTCAAGTAGTCGTGTCCATCTGGACAAATTTCTTTGAATGGAAGGGCATCAGATTTGGTCTCAGTCGATGACCTACCTCTTCTCACCCTCACCCTCACTGTGTTCACCACACAAACCAAGATCCTGATCGTCAGAAACAAACTGAAATTTAATCGGTCCCTTGTGATTATTATTGTCTTCATATCCAGCTCATAGGTGGATTTTAATGTTTCAAAAGAAACAAAGATCACATAGGGCTCCGAATGAGGTTTTTTTTTCAGCGAAAGCGGTACAGTTTGAGAAGGACAATATAAAGTTTTAGAAGGAATATATATAAGAATACATACATCTTTTTGGGAATGAGCAACCGCAAGCTTTGTGGGAGCGAGCAGACTCGACAACAGTTTTAGTGGTTCCAGCGTGTTTTTGGCTTTCCCTTAATACTAGGTATGTCAAAAGTGTTGACCTAACTATTTTCTTTGGGGATTATAACAGTGTTTAACTACAGTTAATGCAAGCAAGTGTACTTGTATCCTAACTCAATCATTTTTCATTAAATTTAAGTAAAGATTATTTCATTCTTTCAACAAAACTTGGTTTTCTCAAATTCATTTGGGAAAGTACCATTGTTGAATCCATTTTGTTATGTTAATGCCCAAGCTTTTTATCCTCTATGTTGTTGGTCACATCCGACTGCAATATCTTCATCACCGTGCAATCAAAAACCTTGACGTAGGTAAAGGAGACTCCATGCTTTATTTGAAACACTTATTCTGCTCATGTAGATGTAAAAGAGAAGTGCCATCATACGACTCCACATAATTCTCTAATATCAAAGAGAAGAAGGGAAGACATTGAAGAAGGGGAGAGGCAAGGTAGTGATGAAAGAGAAAATGTAGCCCCCGCGGTCAATAAATAAGGTTAACAGTGGAGGGGTTCCGATATTAAGACAGAATGAATGGCTGAAGGCAGTTCCAGAATGAGCAGCTCTGATAGTGAAATTAGATTCTCCTCCAACTACAACGGACACCTTGAGAATATTCTTCATATTCAAATGTTATGTTAAAATGAGGACGGGAAAGCACTCTACAGGTCATATCTCTCACATTACCACCGGTGAGATGCCCTTTTTCCATGAATGAATAGTACTGTAATCCACTAGTTTTATGTAATTAAATCCATTTCCCATACATGGACCGTAACTATATATAGCTACAAGATTTCTTTACAATTGCAAATCACACCTATCAGACCACACATCACATTCTTACAACTTACCTGTATAATTCTTTGCTTGATCGTGCAGTCCACGACGCCACCTCTGGTGGGCTGCCTGCTTTGGTGACTGGTGAGCAGAGATGAGGTGACTGTGAAAGGTATGTATGAATGGAGAAAGTCGTTCTGAATATCACTGGCCTGGCCTCTAATATTTACGGAATCAATGTCGGTCGCATGTGGAAAGAACTGAAATCCCAACGTTATAGTGGATCTATCTAATCTATCTAGCGATTTCCTGCCAAAGGATAACTCTCAGGATTTCCAATGGTGAAACATTTCTTTACTCTGTAATGGCTTTGCAAATTAAGCTTTTGTCTTAGTCTTGACATGACATTCCATTACATATGGGCTACCAATACGCTAACGTATTTCCTATGGTTTATTTTGCCACGTATATGGAGGAACTGTACAGATGTTTAACATAGCGTATTTCTGAGATGTTATTGTGGCTTATGTCTGGTAACTTGTTTAAAGTGTTTTAAAAAGTTTGAAGTTCACGCATGTATTTCAATACAAAACAAATTCCTTTTATCATAAATCCAATACAGGAGGGCTTAGGGCTTAGTATAAATTTACAAATTCCTTTTATTTAAATCTAATAGAGGAGGGCTTAAGGCTTAGCACAAATTTACAAATTCCTTTTATCATAAATCCAATAGAAGAGGGCTTAGGGCTGAGCATAAATTTACAAATTCCTTTTTATCATAAATCCAATAGAGGAGGTCTTAGAGCTTCACATAAATTTTTGTGTGTTATGTAATAATGCATTTTTTTTTTTAATTTGATGATTTAATTGGGAGTGACGTCATCTACATTTCTTTACATTATGATGGGTTTTTTTAGCTTTACATTATGATGGGTTTTCTAGATTTATGTTAATGCAAAAGTGAATATGTCTTCCATGAGAATATTTTTACATTATGTGTGATTTAATAATTCAATATCTTCTTTGAGATGATTTTTCATAATGTAATGTTTTAATAATATAGTATTTCTATCGTTATTATTTTTTGGTTATATTTTTAATTGTTTATAATAATTGATACAAGTTGAATATTTTTCTCAGCAACGTCACATTACACATTAGGCTCATGTGCATCATGTTTTCATAGAGTAGCCTTTCATTGATATCAAAGGTATGCGAATAATATTACATTTATATGGTTATAGCATCACTAATAGACTTGTATTTATAACTAATCTAAAATATATAATTATTATTTATGTTTAATTATTAATTTTAATAATAAGAATTGTGTTTGTTAATTATTATTTTAATAATTATTAAATAGTAATGAAATTGATTATTATTTTTATTACTTAATTGTTGTAAAATTTATTATAATGAAATGTTTTTATTTATTTTTATCTATTTTCATGTCTAATTATTATAGATATTGTAGTCTTTTTAATTATAATTAATTGTTATTACAATTTATATTTTATCTCTTATATTATTACTATAAAATAAGATTTTTTTCTTTCTTTCTTTCTTTCAATTATTGTTATTATTTATATGTAATGTTTTAAATGTTTTTTATTTTCAAATCCATATTTATATGCTGTATACAACTTCTCTAATTTGAGTATTTACATAGGTATGTAAAATTCACATTATTTTATAAATATAAATATAAAAATAAAAAATTTAAATTTTATTTTATTTAAAAAAAAAACATATAATGTGACTCTTTAAAAAATTGCTCATTATTATTTTTAATATTATTATTCATTATATTTAATCAACTATCTATATTGCTTTTAACTTAATTAAAATTTAAAAAATTGAATATTAAATTTTAACATCTAAATTATGTTCAAATCATAATGGATAAAGTTTTGGTCAAAGTTGAATATTAAACTTTAACATCTAACTTACCTGTAAATCATAATGAGTATGTTTTAGTTACAGGGTTGGTGCAAGGTAATGATACCCACTCATGACAATTAGTTGCAATGGCATGCTGGAAAAACATAAATCTTATCATTAAAATGAATTATTAGAGATACCTACAATTTTTTTTAGAATTAGGTATAAAAAGATGAAACTTAGACAAAAGGATCACCTTCTGGAATATATAACTTTTATTTATGTAAAAGTGGTATAACCACCCCAAAATGTTATTATTTTAA